>JAVIXY010000069.1:0-181768 GCA_033030565.1 Fusarium nematophilum
CCGTCGTCCCCCCCCCCCCCCCGGGAGGCATTGGTGGCACGACAAACAAGCCTTTGCACAGCTACCTCCACGGCTAAGACTCCTCTTCCCGTGTTTGGTCAATCAGCCGAAGCATCTCTGCCGTCGACACTGTCCCTCCGCTTCGTCCAACATGGCAGGAGGAGGGGGAAAACTCGTCTCAGCTCTGCGTCTTTGGTCGCACAGGACAAAGCCCATGCACCGAAATGGCCTGCGGGATATGAATGCGGTGGTCTGGTTCCACATGTTCTCCAGGACCAGCGGACTGACAATTTCGAGTCAATTCCCCCTCTTGCATTCTGTCTTGTACAGCCAGGCTCGTCTTTGCTTCTGTCGCGCTGAGCGTCATACGAGGGCGGCCAGCTGTCATGCCCGGCTGGCAGTGAAATCTTAGTCCTGCACATCGACATCATGGGTGAAGATCCTAATCCAAGGTCATCCCCGTCTCTCTCGGACCTCTAGCCAAAACGGTTATTCTGCTGGAATGGAGTGAAGCAATCCTCAAACCTCGCGAATCTACAGAGAACCTGCCTCCCCCGCTTTAGTTTGTAACGGGTGGAAATGAAGGACTTGTAAGTAGCCGTGTAGACGGGTCGGTTATCCGACGGATGCATGTCTCATTAAAAAGGCCAGGCTGGGTGAGGGCTGACCAGGGGGAGGATTACAAGTGACAGATGGCATCCTATCCTACATAATCGTTATGCGAATCTCTTGCAGTCAATTGGCAGGTCAGTACCTTTAGCTGTCGCTTGCATTCAGCTTCGCGCTGGCAAAAATGTGTTGGGCTATGCGGTGGAGGACGCTATTCAAACTGAAAGAATATGGGCTTCGTTAGTGCATCGCTCCAAGAGTAGCCCTCTAATAAGCGCAGAAAAAAAAAATTGGTATAGTGGGTAGACCTTAGTAGGTAAAATACCTAAACATTCTCCATGTAGAAGCCAAGCGAACGTATTAATTAATGTAGATGCAAGCTATGATCTCAAGTTCGCAGTTTTAAGTTGAGGTTCAGGGTAACCTCGACCAGATCTGGAGTCGCAACCGGGCTAGAGTGACGTTGACATCAAGGTCGTTTGCTTGCTTCCCCACCCCCACCTGCCTAAGGCACAAACGCACCAAAAACCAAACTTCAGATCTCCCAGGTCACGTGACGGATCACACGATTGGCCACCAGGCACGAAATCTGATGGCCGAAGGGACCCACTTTCGCCTTGGGCCTTCTCGCTCGGCTGCATGAGAAAGTACAGGTGCCATGTAACTCCACCGAAGAGTGACTTCCATCTCTTGGGTTGAGTCTTTGAGCCTTGAAGTCCTGAGCAACACCGACGACCAGACAAAGACTTTTACGACATCTTCATAGTCTCTCACTCTGCAACATCTCTACAGGCCTCGCACCGCGCTCGCGCCCGCACGCCAGAAGCATCTTATCGATTCCGTCGCTGGTCCCTCCCCCGCAGGCGTCATCGCTGACCTAACCCTGACCTTGGCCTCTCGGACTGTGAGTGCCTCATTTTGAGCCGCCCCCCCAAAGGTCCTCCACTCTCAACGTTCGCTTCCCGACAGCCCGCCTCACCACCACAGCCTCCTCGCTCGACGACGCGCAATCACCCGCTGATTCCCCAGCTGACGCCCTCTCGTGCATCGCAGACATCACCACCCGTTTTACCGCTTTCTCGAGTCGGCAGCCACGTGTCGCGCGCACAGCATATCTTCATGCCCTCGACTGCCCTGCTCCCGTAACCTACGATGCCGGCCAACCACCAGAAACCGGCTTCCCAGACGCCGGCATCGCCTCGAAACACCGCAAAATACACCAACAAGGATGGCTCAAAGTTCATCACCGTTCCAAAGGGCTCTCCCTCCGAGTCGTCCTTGCCTTCCACCCCTACAACCTCCAAAGGAAGCGCACCCCCACCAGATACCAGCACGAACGCCAGCAACGGCCCTGCCCCGACCGTCAACCGCAAGAAGCAGAAGCGCCGGCAGAAGGCTGCCGCCAAAGCTGCCGCTCAGCAGGCTGCGAACGGCCATGTGGCTGGCACAGCTAGAGCTGGCTCTGGTGCGGGCAGGGGCCCCGCCGACACTGACATTGTCGAGAGCGATGACGAGCACGAGTATGTCCTGGCGAGCGAACTGTCAGGGCCAACTACCAATGGCCATCCACCCCAGGATGCCAAGTCAAAGAAGAATCGCAAGAAGAAGAAGAAGGGCGCCGCCGCGAACAATGACTCTGCATCAGCCGAAGGCTTGAATCCCCAGTCGCAATCTGCCCTGGGGCGGGGCTCTGGCATGTCTCGCGACAAGATCTGGAGTACTAGTAACCAAGAAGAGCGGGAGCGTATTAAGGAGTTCTGGCTCGGATTGGGCGAAGACGAAAGAAAATCTCTGGTCAAGGTGGAGAAGGATGCCGTCTTGAAGAAGATGAAGGAGCAGCAGAAGCACACGTGCAGCTGCACCGTGTGCGGAAGAAAGCGGACTGCGATCGAAGAAGAACTCGAAGGTCTCTACGACGCCTACTACTTGGAGCTGGAGCAGTTCGCAAACCAAGGCGAGGGACCCCCGATGCTCCCACCACCCCGCGACTTTTCCCTACGACCACCTCGAGGGCTACCCTCAAGCTACGCCAACCGACCGCCATCCCGCGGCCGAATAGTAGAACATGTGGGCGACGACGAGGACGACGACGACCTGGAGGAAGTCTATAGCGAAGACGAGGTGGACGACGACGATTATAGCGACGACGAACCTCCCGAAGAATTCCCCAACTCTCACGATCGAGACGTGGCCGATTTCTTGACGTTTGGCAACAGCCTTCAAGTCAAGGGTACGCAGCTTCTTGAATCACTTCTCCGCAGATATGGTAACATGGACTTAGGCGGCATTCTCACCGTGGCGGATGATCTCCTCAAGAACGACGGCAAGCGATTCATCGAAATGATGGAGCAGCTGGCAGAACGTCGGATGGCCAGGGAAGAGGATGCTCGCGAGCACTTCTCCCGAGGCTATGGTCATCCCAATGGCTCATACTCCAATCATAGTCATCCTCCTCCCGAAGAAGACGAATATGACGAAGAAGAGGATGAGGAGGAAGAGTATGATGATAGCCAAGACGAGGAGTATGAGGATGAAGAGGTATACTCGAACCCCTCTGTGATGCCATCCCAGTCACATACTGAGTGCTGCTGCCAGGACCAAATGACGGAGGAGCAACGAATGGAGGAAGGTCGCCGAATGTTCCAGATATTCGCCGCCCGCATGTTTGAGCAACGGGTGCTCTCGGCCTATAAGGAGAAGGTGGCCAAGGAGCGTCAGCAAAAGCTCTTGGAGGAATTGGAGGACGAGACCCGGCAGGTCGAACAGCAAAAGGCCAAGAAGGCTAAGAACGCGCAGAAGAAGAAGGACAAGGCCGCTCAGAAGAAGCAGGCCTTGGCCGAGGAGAAAGCGCGCAAGGAAGCCGAGAAGGCGGCAGAAGAGGCTGCCCGACTCGAAACCGAGAGGCAGCGGATTGCTGAACAGAAAGCCAGGGCCGAGGAGAAGCGCAAGCAGAAGGAGGCCCAGAAGAAGGCTGAGGAGGAGGCTCGTCTACGGAAGGAAGCAGAGCGACAACGGCGGATCCACGAGCAGCGCGAGAAGCAAGCCGAACAGGAGCGCAAGGCCCGTGAAGCCAAGGAAAAGGAGAAGAAGCTCAAGGATGAGCAGAGACAACGGGAAAAGGAGGCTCGCGAACTAAAAGAGCGAGAAGCTCAGGAGCGAAAGGACAAGCAAGACCGAGACAAGCGGGAGAAGGAAGCACGAGCGGTCAAGGCCCAGAAGGACGCCCAGGCTGCTCGCGAAGCCAAAGAGAAGGCCAGGGAGGAGAAGGCGGCTGCCCAGAAAGCAGCGAGCCAAGCCTCCTCTCAGCCTCTGCAGATCCCGAAGCGCGGACAGCAACACCCCGTCTCCATCCCGACCGTCCTCCCTCAACATCCCCCGAACCCTGCGAGCTACGCATCACCCAAGATACCCGTCGCCACTCCTGTGATCCCCAAGGCTCCAACTCCCATTCGACCCCGGACCACGTCCCAACAGCAGGACGCTGCTGCGCAAGGAAGCTCATCAGCCTCGACTACTAGCCAGAACCCTTCGCCGCACTCTCTGACGCCGGCTCACATGAGCCCAGGTCCCATTGGCCAACGGAAAGGAAGCGCGAGCACTATCGCAACGACATCTCAGCATTCTCATTCAGTATCACCTACAAACGGCCAGTCTAGGCTACCCAGTCAATCTGCGCCCTTCCAGATACCTCCCATGGGGATGCAGCCGCCTCCAGGCTTGCCCCATCATCCACCACCAGGTTTCCAGAACCGCATGCCCCACGACCCCATGTTCCCTCCTGGTTTTAGGCACGGCCCCAACGTGATGATGCCTCCTCCTGGCATCAACGGACCTGCTGGCCGCGGGTTCCCTCCAGTGCCCATGCCGCCTCCAGGTTTCCCCCAGGCCGGTGGTGACCAGTTTGGAATGGGCGGTTTCCCCATGCCGAAGGATATCCCTCCTCCTACCCATGCCCGCCAGGCATCCGGACAGTTCGAAGGCACACCTCCAACATCGACGCAACCCATAGGACGACCTGCACCCATTGGACGCCCCGGAAGTGTTAGCCTTGGGCGCTCATATGACGAGCTGGAGGACGAAACCACGCACCTAGGAAGCCGAGCACTTCTCGACGACGACGAACCGCTTGCTGCTGAGGTCAACCCGGGAAGCTTGAGGAATCAACCTCCAGGACCACGTGGCGATTTCCCAACCAGCCCCTTCCTTGCCTCAGCATTCCCTCTGGCACATAACCCATGGGGACCTCCTGCTGGCGGCGCGCATCCTTTCCCTCCACCGGGCTTTGGAAACCCTGGCTGGGGTGCACCGAGTGTGCCTCCTGGCTTTGGCATGGGATCTCCTGTCCCTGCGTTGAGCTCCATGCGCACCGCGGCGCAGCCTCGTCATGTTGCCGTCCGTCTGATGCTCTGCCAGGCTTGCAAGGACCTAGCCAGCTCGGGCGACTCTGAAGGCTACATCGATATTGCGACCATCAAGTCACAGATAGACGCTGTGACTGGCGACCACAGTATCTCGGAACTGGACCTGCTGAACCTGTGCGAGACGGAGGGGAGCCCGTCAAACGGAGGCGGCACATTCGACATCAGGAGAGATGCTGGCGGCCCTGGCAAGCACAGCGTCCGGTGGGAGCCGGATCCGAGCGACGGATTCAGCCCTCAGTACCGAGCAGTCGGCGCACCGGGTGAGATCGGCAGCCCAATGATGGGCCACACGTCGCTGCGAGGAATCTAGGGAGTTCCCAGCCCGGGGAGTCAGCGGGCGAGCCTACGGAGCAGCAGCAGCAGCAGCTCGGTAGAGCTCAGGGGCCGGATCCGTGACAGCAGCAACGATCCGACGGAGCTCCTCAGGGGACTGGTTCGCGACAGCACGCCACTCGAGACCCCCCCTAGGATGCGATCTCTCACGCCTAGCGACCGCGACAGCACCGCGTCGGGCGATCTTTTGATGGGGAAGAAGCGACGGGACCTGCCTCGGCTGGACGCTCACAGGCGCATAGAGGAGCAGAGGCGTGCGTCAGAACAGACCCCGTCGTCCTCTTCGGTAAACAGGAACTCTTCAGCACAGAGGCGCACCTCGCTGTCTTCGCTCTCGTCCAACTGGAGGGCAACGATGCGCCCACCGAGTTGAGAGATGGCTGGCCAACGGGATTTATGAAAAACCCGCCCAGGACCAGGGCCCCCGTTGGGAAGGATACAAAAGATGGTTGTCGCCGACACAGCGCTATTTTTATTTTTGCAAAGCGCCCCAGGGACTGAGAGGTATTGAGGGAAAGCGAACCAGCGGACCAGCGTGATATTTATTCGCTGCTATCACTGGCAAGGGATTTTGTTCGAGTATCGGATAATAAGCATGATGAGTCTCCAAACAGGCTCCTGCAATTTTATGCACTTCTGTGATGCTGGAATTTGATGTCAAGTGATGGTGATTTTGGATGTCAGTGAAGTCTGCCGTCTCTGTATGTACGTAATTGTCCCCAGTCCGGAAGGGGACCCGAAAGACTTGATGCTACACTTTACGAGTAGAGAATTACTTTCTGGTGGGTCTCGATGCGTACCTGTACTGTTGACAAGAGCACAGGGTCAAGTCAAGCAAAGTACACGTAATACTCTTCAATTCAACGTCTAATAGACACAAGATGACCCCAGTTTCGTTTGATGACATTTCACTGCAGACTTTCTTTCTAGTCAAAAGAGTCCGATCCATCCGATTGCTCCAAAAAAAATAATAGATACTCAAACATGTCAAATATGATGATGGTTGGTTTGTTTGCTTCGTTCCCCCCCTGGCCTGATAATAAAGGTATCAATCAAAAAGACCTTTCACCCTCTCTGAATGGAGATTTCCAGGCAAGAGAGTTTTTTGGGATTATTTTCTCCCCGCCGCTGACAATCTCTCCCAGGCTTGATAAATAAAAATAGACAAGCTCCTCAGTGCAGGCGTTGGGAAGTCCATGTGGGCTCCTCCCTGACGCTGTGCAGTCTGGCGGCCGTCGTCGCCCTTCCACGTCCGGACCGCTCCGCCTAGACTCGGTTCTGGTCCTGGAAGGGGTTGGCGCCGCCGGGGTTCGAGTTGCCCGAGGCGTTGCGGATGAGGGGCTGGCGCTGGGCGGCGCGCTGCTTCTTGGTGGCGGCGCGGGCGAGGGCGACGGCCTCGGACTTTGCGACGAGGCGCTTCTGCTCCTTGCGGTCGCGGCAGCACATGAAGGTGAGGTAGCCTGCCATGAGGGCGAGGGCGACGGCGAAGCAGATGGCGATGATGATGCCGGCCGTGTCCATCTCCTGCTTCTTCATGCAGATGTCGTTGTTGCTCGAGTCGAGGGTGCAGATGTAGTCGGCGGCGCACTTGCTGGTGGTGACGGTGGTATCCGTGCACTTGCCCGTGGTGGTCTTGCCGCTAGTGGTCTCGACGGGGCACTCGGTCGTCTCCTTCTTGCCCGTCGAGAAGCACTTGGTGCCGGACAGGACGTCGTCGGCTCGGCGGTGGAGGTTGACCTTGGGGGGCTCGGTCGGGGCGGCGCCCACCTCGGGGATCAGGTTCGGCAGGGGGGCGCCCTCGTAGCGCTTCTTGAGGTCGCCGCCTTGGGCCCCGAGCTCCTCGCACCGGTTGAGGGTGTACTGTGTTTCTGCCTGGGCCTGCTCGTCGGAGCAGCCGGCCGTCGTGTAGCAGCTCCTGATGGCGGCATCGTCAAAGTTATCGAGCTTGGAGAAGCACGAGGCGAGGGCGTCCTTGCTGGCGCAGTCGGAGAACGACGCCAGGTCAGCGCCGTGCTGGGTGAAGCACTCTTGCTGGGTGATGGCGAGGGCGTTGCCCGCGAGGAGGACGGCGGAATACGAGAATCGCATGCTGGGCGAAATAGGGTGTTTTCGATCAATGATCTAGGGAGATGAGGTCTCGGATGAGCAGGGAGGATGAGGACGATGATCGACTGCTTCCAGAGGATGCCCCGCAAGCTCTAGTTGGCGATTTGTCGATTGAGACCGGAGGAGGATTAGACACGTCAATCCCTTGCAGAAGGCCAAGAAGGAGGAGCGAAAGAAAATTGGTCGGGAGGAGATGGGCGTATGTTTGGAGGGTGGAGATGGCGGTTGATGATGTGGCCCAACAAGCGGAGGTCGAGGAGAGGAAGAGGAAGGGTAAAAAAAAATAAGGAAGCCGAAAAAAAAAAGAGGCTAGGTGAGGAAACAAGGAGAAGAAGGAGAAAGGAAGGGATCACTTTCTCACGGCAAGGTCCTGTTGTGCTGGGGGTGTGGCAGGGAAATGGGCAGGGGAGCGTGAGGCGGCCTTTTGGGGCTGGGCTTACTATTATGGGGACCAGTCACCAAGGAAGACGGGGGACCCGCGACGGCTGCTAAAAAAAGGGGAGAGGGAGGGAGATGATGATGATGATCGATCCCTGAATGGGCACCTCGTTTTTTTTCCAGGTTCCGCGCACTGTTTTTAATTCGGCGGCGGCAAGAGGAGGTCCCCGAACTGGACAGCAGGCTCGACAAAAGCCACAGGATGGACAATGAAAGCAGTGAGACGACGCCTACGATGAAGCCAGCCAGCAGCAAGCCCAGCTGTCTAGATTCTTATTAACGTTATGCCACATTCAGTTCACGGGGCTTGCTACAGTCAGCCTTGGCGGATGATGGAAGGGGCCCCAAACGAACAAGGGTGCGGGACAGCGCTTTGGCGTTTGTTGTTGCTGGTAACGACATAAGGCTGTGCTTTTGGCTGCTGGATGAGCTGCGAGTTGTTGCTCCTGCGTGAAATTGACCCTAAACTTGTCGCTGTTTACCTATTTAGAGAACGTCCCATCTTGCTGGCGGTACTGCAAGTTGCCGGCTGGGTCACCGCTCCTGTTCGATACATGGCTAATTACCTACCTAGCATCTCACGGCCTGGGTGGCGTTTGATGACGCTGATGCTGATGGTGGGAAAAAACGGCTGCTGAGGGAACTCCACTGCAAGACAAAGAGTGAGACAGACCGCATTCGTGGACATGCTATCTGAATGTTCTGTCCAACGCGGTCAAGTTCAGCCACATCGGAAACGAGCAGAGACAAATACGATGAACCCGGCATTTGGGCCATTTTTCGTTTTCCATTCATAGAGTTTTCTCTCCCGTGGCGGCTCCTGGTCTCGTCGAGCACAAACGAGAAACACGTCGCAATTGCAGGGAACCCGGGCTTTCGTGGATTCCCGTCCTGACCCCCCCATGCACGCATAAGCACAAGCCTCTCCAAGCGTCGGGGGTTTCAGTGGCTGAGAGATGGCAAGCAGGCAAATCAGCGATGGCGGTGCAAGAAAATGGGGATGCCACCTGGTCTGGCCAATGGAGATGGAGCTGTGGAGGGTTTTGGTGCGACGAGGTTCCTGGTGGGGAGCGGAAGTGACATTCATCAGGTTTCTTGTTTGAGAGAGATGGGGTATGGATGCAGAGCATTGAGTGCCAAGGAAGGAGAGGCGAGTTGCCGTGTTGAAGTTGCGATGCTTGTACAAGAGACTCTGGACTCCTGGAGATACTCAACTTGGCTTTCAAAGGAGCTGGAAGAAGCAGACACAGGAAGAGGCGCGGAGCTGTAATCGCCCAAAGGCTGGTGCTTACTACAGGATGCCCGAGCTGAAAAACATCCCCTGTCGCTCATCCCGACCGCCATCTAACGCCTCTATTGGAAGCCTTTCAAGAACTGTCCGCTGCCGCCAGATGGGTTCCCATCACTCCAAGCCCGATACTTGCCCGACCATCGTGATGCTCGCTCCGTCCCGTCGGAACGTGCCGAAGCTGTCGTCAGCTGCTGTTGTCGTAATGGACCTCGTATTTGTTCAGGGGATTGGACGTGGTCAGTGCCAGCAACGCCAACATCTGAAAATCCGATCTCTTATTAAAGAGGATCGACTTTTAAAAAGCCAAGCAACGACCTAAGTAAAATTGCCCGAAATCTTGATCAGATCTTCCCTCTCCACGCACGTCATGATGCTCTTTGATCAGAAACGTGAAGAGCCAAAAAACGGGCGCTCAGCCAATCCGGGGGGAAAAGCCATGTGAGTCGACGTCATCGTCTCTGCCCACGCAACACGGAGCTATCCTCGTAATGATTGCACATTCGGTATGGAAGGACAAGAAATGGTATAAATAAAAGCGGGCGATGGGGGATTCTACTCTTGGAATCTTTTCCTTTTCTTGATCCACCATACAGACATTTCTACATCTTCCAGAAACTTGACGTTGCCGATACCGCGACCGGATCATACGACTGTGACCAACACTACAAAAGAAGATACAAGAGAAACAGACATCATGCCTCTTGTTGTTCCTGGTGTAAACTCGACGACGGGCGACACCGACGAGTGGCAGAACAAGCTCGTGGGCAAGAAGCTGTCCGACGATGCCTCGACCGAGACGGTATGCATCTCTGCGTCTGCTCTCTCCCAGCCAACTGCTAACAACCCTAGGTGTTTTGCAAGCGAGACCTCCCCGAGGAGACGCGCATCATCGAGCCGGGCATGATGGTCACCAAGGACTTTAAGGAGAACCGGCTGAACGTCCACCTCAAGGACGACGGGACTGTTTCTCACGTTGTCAAGGGCTGAGGGCCACGGCCCCTCGCTGTGCGTGTACGATACTGGAGGAATGAGAACCATGACCAAGGGAATCAATGAGAACAACAGAATCAAGAATAAATTCGATATCCATCGTGAATTTCCATCTTATTTACAATGCTCAAAGAATGGAGCGGACTGCTGTGACTGTTGAACCCCCTCATATTGCATCTCGAGATTTACCCCGCCACGTCCGATCCGCGGGGCATCTCGACTTTTCCCCTACCAAAACAGCCCACCCCCACCACGACCGACTCGAGCTCAACCCTCGCGAGAGCCTCTCCAAGCAGTTTCAATTACCCTTGTATTCCAAACTTCAATCGATTTTCAATCAGGTTCTTCGAAAGTCATTCGCTCCAAACATCGGCACTGCCGTTTAAACCGCCACAATGTTCAAGAAAGAGTACGCCCGTTCCTTTAGCCCTCACCTTTTTGCGTCTGCCCAGGATCAAGATATAGCTAACCCCCGCAAACAGAATCCAGATCTCCCCCAAGCAAAAGCTCAAGTCCTCGGTCCAGCGATCCCTCCGACAGAACCTCCTCGCCACGTACCCCCTCCTGGCGCCGCACATCGACGAGATCCTCCCCAAGAAGGCCTCCCTCTCGAGCATGAAGCTCACCGACCGCAACACCCTCTACGTGCTCGACTCGGACCCCCTCTTCTACCAGCAGGACATCTCGTCCGCCATACTCCCGCACCTGCGACTCGTCCACCGCTTCCCCGCCGCCTTCCCGAGCATCCGCATAGACCGCGGGGCTATCCGTTTCGTGCTGTCGGGCGCGACCCTCATGGCACCTGGGTTGACGTCCGCGGGAGGGAGGCTGCCTGCTGAGGGAGCGCCTGAGGAGCTGGAGGAGGGAAAGGAGCTGGAGCAGAGTGTGGACGACGAGGGCCGGTGGAGCAGGGAGCTTGGCAAGGGGGAGCCGGTGGTGGTGATGGCGGAGGGCAAGGAGGAGGCGTGCGCGGTGGGGACGCTGGTCGTGGGGACGAAGGAGGTGAAAGCCAAGGGCAAGGGGCCAGTGATTGAGGATGCGCACTTCTTGGGAGATGGGCTTTGGATGTTGAGCACGGAGTAGGGGGGTTGGTTGTGGAACGGGTTTGGGTAGGATGTGATACCAATACACGGAGACGGAGCACAAATTGAGCAAGATTATTAGAGTTACAGAGAGAAGATGGTTTCTTTCATCAAGATCAGGGTACATGGACTGGGAAAGACGGGATGGGCCTTGTCGGCGAGCCAAGTCGGATGCGAGAGGTCTGCCGTGAAGCAGATTGAAGCTCAATTGTAGCAACTGCTTTGGGGCTTGAAGGTCGAATAGCTTCTGAGTATCTGAGATGCTATGCAACCTAAATCACATTAGACGATGATCCATCAATTCTTGTTTATTGTATCCGGAAAAGGACGAATGGCAGCCATCATTGCTGCCCTACTCAATGAATGGGCTTGTCGCACGTCCAGTCTGACGTGAAGAGCCAGCCGCGCACTACCATCCTAAGCCCCTTTCCATTATTTTAAAAACCTCTTCTATCCTTAGTATATCCTTAGTATATCTTATAGTGGTCATAATGAATTATCCATGATAGATATGCTTGGTGTTCTTGACCGCCCTGTTGCCCCGGTCGTCGGCGGATCGCTGGCCTGGGCTTGGCGTCGATTGAGAGGTCTTCTGAGCATCTGCCTTTACAACTTGCAAGTCATGGTTTAGAGAGCTTTCTCAGTATCCATTCACCTCTTTCCTCTCGCAGCACCTTTATATAACACCAAATAAATAATTCTCCGGGGTGTTGATGGAATTGGATGCACGCCCGAAGACATGGCCACGTCTCGGCTCACCGTCTCAGTTACGGCACGCCCACATGTGGCCTCTCCCGGCACTGCGATTCCCACCGAAGTGGACCTTACTCCTCCGTACAAGCAGTGGGCAAGAAGATGTATGGCGGCTATATTGACGTCTGAGTTGGGGGTGAGCACGATGGCACCCGAGGTGTGATGTGTTTTGACAGCCTTTGAGGATTTCCGGCAGAGCAGGTATTCCGCTTGTCGACGGAGTTGCTCAAATGCCAAGGCCAATAACGAAGGGCCCAATCGTCTGTTGTATTTGTCTACTCTGGCTGTGTGATATACACCGAGCTGACGTACTGCGGTAGTGTCTCCAATAACCCGGAGTGCATTCAACCCATGCTCGCCGTCCTGTCGCGAGCAACTTACTCAATTGATAGCTTCTGCTTATGGTTTTGTCTCTACTGAATGATTCACGTGTGTAGCACATACTTAATTGCTGACTGAGGAATAGCCTCAAGGGCTAAGGGCTTCCCTACCCTCGTGAATGGGTTCTTTTGTACCCTGTACTATGTAGGTTAAAGAGTCTGGGTGAGATTGCCATTCAGGTTTGGCTGGACGTTGGTCTTTGCCTGGGCCGTCGTCGCTCGTCATTTGTGACTTGGCAGCATCCCCTTGGTATCATCAACAGCCACTCTCAATCACTGGCCGAAACTCTACAACCTGCCCATCATGCCTCTCCCATTTTAAACTCGTGACGATGCCCGATGGCTTCGAGAATTCCCACCGGTGGATCTCAAACAGAGCCGTGAGAAATCACGCCCAAGCATGGATGGCCTGCCAATATGGACCAAGGACGCAGCATCTAGACCAGGTCAAACTCCCTCAGGGCAACACCCCTCGCCCGCAGCGCATCCGCCCTCATCCTCGGATCAAAAGCCGTCACCTCCCCGGTACCCCTGTGCCTAAAGTAATCGTACGTCTCCGGATCATCCAGCTCCACCTCGTGCTCGATCCTCTCCCAGTCCGCCAGCGGCTCCAGCCTCGGATCCTCGGGCGTCAGCTCCCCTGTGTCGGGGTTGAAGAAGCGGTGCAAGTACCTCTCGCAATTGCCATAGAAGGCTCGCACCATCCACGGCTGGGGGAGCGGCCCGAGAAAGCTGGTTGCGTCGTTGAGTTCCAGGATGAAGCACTCGCCGACGAGGGTCCATTGGTCGTTTGGGGACGGACGGAGGATTACCGGGCGGGAACAGCCAAGGAAGACGGCCACGACATCTTCTACACAGTTGGCGTTAGCTAGTTCTACCGAGCAGAAACGCTGGCCGTGACTCACCCTCTTGCGTGTGCAGGGGAGCAACCCCGATGTGACTCTCAGAGGTTCTGATGTATCGTCTGCCGCAGCATCTCGACAAGGCGTTGAAAGTATCGCGATCTTCCAACGGAACCTGGTACGAGTCCGGCACATCTTCCAGATCGCTCCCGAACAGCGGACAGTCATAGTCCTGAGCCGCCCACGTCGCCTCGAGAGGCTGGAGCTGAAGCCCCGGGAACCTCTCCTCAAACCCGTTAAAGAAGAGTGTCTTTGCGTGAGCCATCCTCACCGTCTCCCCAGTGACGTACACACCCATTTCCAGATCGTCCGGCTGCCAGCTCCTGGCAACCCGGATCCTCTCCGCCGCGGTCGCCGTCGCCGGCATGGGAGCCAGGCATTCTGACACAGTCGCGCACTGTAGCCCGGTAACCGTGAGGATGTTTGGCGCCGCAAAGGAGAGCTCGGCTTGTGAAAAGGCAGCGGCAAACTGGTCGTCCACAAACTGCTCGCACCCGTCATCCGATGTCCAGTCCGGGACCCAGGAGGGGAGCGGAATGCTGTGAAGCGTCTGGTTGCACTTGTGGAACGTCTCCAGCCGCCCGACGGCCTTTGCGTGAGCAAGAGACACGTCCCGGAACAGCTCGCCGAGGTCCTTTGTGTAGTCGGCCTGAACCTGTGCTGCCAGGCCCCGGGGCGCCAGGCTGAGCACCCCGTAGATCCTGTCGCGCGGGTCCGAGCAGAGCTTCATGCTGACCTGGGACATCATGATCCTGAAGGAGACCTTGCTGGAGCTGTACGCCAGCTGGCTTGCCTGGAGGAGGTTGGGCCACGATATCTCCTCTGGCTTATCCAGCTTCTCGGAGAGGCACACGACTGCCTGTCGGAAGAGGGGAAATGCGATGGTTTCCTTGCCGCACTGCATGACGGAGCGGGAGTTGCCGCACTTGTACTCCTGGACTACCCACAGGCGCTTGAACCATGCTCTGTCGAGGAGATGGCCGATGGCTGCCCAGGTGTCTTGCAGGTAGGGGAGAGCCGTCTGGGGGAGCTCCCAGTTGATCCGTTTCGCGTCGGGGGAGCGCGTCCGAGACCAGTCTACGAGGACGGCGGTCTCGTGTCCGATTTCGCGGAGTGCGGATAGAGCAGTGCTGCTGTCGTTTTCTTCAGGGCCGAGCCACACGATGACTCGGTACGAGGAGCGGTAGATGGTTGCCATCCATCCGACCTGGACTCTCCTCTCGTCATAGTCGTCCTGGTTGATGCAGATGGCGTCTACCCACAGCGTCCGCGACGAATCCGCATGTCTGAGTTGCTGGAGAGCACCGAGAAGATTCGGACGGACTTCCATCCTTGCCTCTGCTTCCCCCTCGACAATGATGAAGCCGCATGGCGGCTCGGTGCCCCAAGCATACGAGAGGGCCTCGAACCGTGGACGAACCTCTTCCGGACTCTCTACTTGGTAAAGTGAGCGGTCAAAGTCAGGGTCTGGATGGTCCCACTGGGTCAGCCCTAGATCGAGGTTGATAAAGATGTAGCGTCCAGCGACCGTCTCCCTCGCGAGCCATCCTTGACTGAGCGTTGCCTGGATGGCTTTGACATTCTGCCTGCGGGACGGGCGACTGGATGCCCTCTCAATCAGGGAATGGTGTATCTTGACATGTATCTGGTCGTCGGGGTTCCCTGGAAGAAGCTCCAGAAGACGGAGTTCCTGATCTGGGCGTGAGAGGGGAGTATGTGAGTAGAGGGGCAGTGAGGCGACGTCTCCGGTCGGTGAATTGCTTGGCAGATCCATAAGACGAGGGTGGATACTATAAAGAAACACGTACTGACTCTGCTGGCATCAAAGATTGAGGTTTGTCGGTGTCTTGCTTGTCAGACGGGGTGGATATTGGTCCATGAAACTCTAGCGCCGCAGCCAGGCAGGGATGATCGGCTTACGTACAGGGATGGAGAATGCGAAAAAGGCCCTGGGATCTGATCTGCTAGGAGTAAATGCATTGGTTCCTATTGGTATTGAGTTCTCTAATGGGAGAAGACGTATGGTGTGTATGATACCATAAGGGCCTGCAATCTTCCTTCGTAGTCTAATGGTATAGCAAGCTGACCACAAGGGCTCCGTAACTGTTCCAAGTTTGACCTCAGTTTACTATGGAAATGGCCGGAAGGTGTTTCTTTGTATGTTCTATATATTTAGTCTGAACTCGGGACCTCGTCAAAACAAAATGAAATCCCTTCTATCAGCCTCGCCCTGAGAGTCGAGTACGGTTGAAACGACACCTTCCTATATCCTATGGACAAGGACTCCCCCATGGTAGAGCTCTGAGGCGGCTCCAGTGAACCCGGATGCTCGAAGTTTCTGAGAAATGCAGTCGATATGCTTGCCGTGTAGAAGCACATGAAGTCGATATTCGTCTCGTCCACCAGCAGAGCACACACCTACACAAGTCAACACCATGATCGCTGCTCATCTTCAAGAACCCACCTTGAAGTTTTGACTCGAGTCAACAGACGAGCCACCCTTCGATAGAGCCTCTACCTGTGACTGCGCCAGTCCCAAAAGCACCACAAGGATATACGGATCACGCCACGGGTCAGAAGGCTCCAGCTGCTTCAGCCTCAGCTTCCTCAGCTCTTCGGCAGGGGGATTAGGTCGCCTCGGCCGAGGTAAGGGAAAGACGCCTTCACGCTGTATCCTGATCATGCCGCGCTGCATAAAGGCGAATATTGGTGCTTGGGTGCTCGATGAGCGTTGTTGAAAGACTGCGCCATGGAGACGGAATTCGTTGTCTGAGCCGAAGCAGAAGTAGCCAAAGGGCCTTGGAAGATGTGAGAAAGGTCCATTCGAAGATGAGGTTGCATCCTACCGCATGAATTTCAGGGGTCCGTCACCTTCTGCGAGGAGCTTTTTGATGGCGGCGGTCTTCATCTCGGATGTTGCCAGACGATCAGCTGAGCGGGCCCAGCGGTCAACGGGCTTCCTTTGTGTTTCTGCTTCGTCTTTGGCTTCCTCGTTGGTTTCATGGCCCACAGGGGAATTATTTTCCTCGAAAGAACAGTGAAGGAGTTCCAGGTGCCGCGCAGTCCATTCTAGAGGCTGGACGAAGAGCCGCTCTCGAGGATGTCGGCGGATGATGTCATGGATGGACCGGGGTTTGGGCATGCTGGTTTACAGGGTGACGGGTTTTGCAAATGATTGTCGTGGGCCAGCGAAATCGAAACGTCAGATGTGCGAAGTGCTGTGGATGGAAGAGCGGAGGATATTTCGACGAGGAGCTTTGACGTCCACCGTTTTCAGCCCCGCCACGTGAGCCACATGCTGAATGGAGTCTGACAGCTTGGGTTGCAGCACGGTTTTGACGTGGAATATAAACGAAACAAGAGTATTGCTTCGCCTTGTAGGTGGGTCCTTTGTTTCTCGATAAATCTATTTGACTTTGGACTTTATGATATAGCTCACCCTTGACAACTCTGGGGACTTGAATTCTCACACAGGAAGCAAGTAAGAATCAGCCTGCATTCTAAGTCCAAATCACCTATCTAAATTGGCAAACGAAACCATTGCTGTGCTTGAGAATAATATAAATAATGATGAGAAGAGATTGTCACTGTCGTGCAAGATCAAATATCCTGCTGGTTAACAACCCACTCAGCATCCCTTTCAAGAAGAACCTCACTTTGTCTACCCGGCAGACTGACATGGACAGGCACATCAGCAGCCTTCGACCCCGTCTCCTGTAGTGACAGTGAAATCTTGACAATGCCCTCTTCCTTGTCCGTCGTCCATCGAACGTGAACAGTCCGAGACCCAAGATGCCCTCCCACTGGAACCTTGACATCAATCTCTGGAAATAGTCCGAGTCGAGGCTTGAACGAGATGCCCTTCCACCCCGGGGCAGCAGGCTTCAACCCTACAACTTCAGAAGTAAACTCGTGAAGCGGCAGACTCCCCCACGCATGGCAGTCAGACCGCTGCGAGACGCTGTCTTCAACCCAAGTTGTGAGATTCTGCGCCAGTTGGGCTCGCCACGGGTCCCAGAAGTTGATGAATTGCGCATCGTAGATGTCTCCTCCGACCAAGGACAAGGCTCGCATGGTGTAGAATGACATGGCGGTGGAAGCAGGAGTGAAGGGCCGGCCTGTACCTTTCTCGCCTTCTGTGGTTGACGCGAGTGAACGGGTTAGAAGATGGGTGCCCTTCTCAGGGGTGACAGCACCGCAGAGGACGGCCCAAACCTGACTATGCTGGCTGTAGTCGACTGGCTCAGCTTGACTTGCCAAGCCGTCTGTGAAGTATTCGCCGTTGAAGCAGTGCTCTCGTATAGCCTGGACAATAGTATCCGCACGAGCCGTGTACTCCTGAACCAGACCCTCTCGGCCAATCGCGGTCAACAGCCCAGCAAGACGCTTGAGAGTATATGCGTACAGACAACTGGTAAAAGTCTGGAAGCCAGTCCTCTCTGCCGCGGGGGGGATTCCAAACGGCTTCCACGCCTCAGTCCAATCGACAAAGTGCCACTCACCCGCGCCCTCGACGTTGCGAATCAGCCCAGTCTCTGCATCGATCCGGCGGCTAAACGTCTCCAGCACCGCATGGCTCACCGGCAGGAACTGGCTGACAAAGTCAACATCACCAAAGTATTCGTGGTGGTCCGCCAGCATGCATGCCCAAAAGAGCGAGAAGTGCGGGATGAACTGGAGATGGTGACAGGGCGCTCGACTGGCTGTCAGACCGACTGCCGGCTGGAAGGAATTGTGCAGCTGGATGATGGCCTGCCGGGCGAGACGGTCATCCCCAGAGACGCAGTACGTGAATAGGGCTGAGCTGCGTACATCCATGGCGTACTGCAGCTGTTCGTAGAACGGGCAGTCTTCGTAGCAGTCGTGCATGCAGTTCTCGAGCGTCCGGAGACTGACTTTCCACAGATCCTCGGCCCAAGACATACCTGGGACTCTGAACTCGGCTGTTGCTTCAAGGGGGTAGTTTGTTTTTGTGACGTTGACGCCCAGGAAGGTCAGATCCGCATCCTCTGCGACCTGGATGTCTAAAGCAATAACCCGAAAGGTGCGGAAGTGAAAGGGCGCATAAACCTCTTCGAGGTCTTCTGCCTCGTAGTGCCGCGTTGTTGTCGCCGGCAACAACGGCCCGCCAAAGACGTAGCTATCTGACGGACCGATGATTTGCTTCGACGAGTCTTTTCGATCAGACTTGACGCGGAAAGAAGGCAAATCGATGGGCTCATCTTCATAGCACTCCGAGTATGTGACGGATAATGTGCTCCCGCTGAACTTTGGCCGTAGGAACCGAAACTCCACGTAGGCGGTGGTGTGGTTCTCGAATTCAAGTTCCACATGGTGAGCACTCCCAGCAGGGAGGAGGACCTGTGCCGGGTCTCTCTGTAGAAGAGCCGCTTCCCATGATTCCACGGGCTCACTACTGCGTATGTTGTGGACAGCGTGGATGTACGTTGGCTCCAGCCGCGGAAGGGGAATCAACCGAGGGGACAGCCTCCACGGGATCGAAAGCCCAAAGTCGGTGAGGAACTTGTGCTTCACGGCGTGCGTCCATCCTACAGGCTGCTCGAGCTGCCGGTCAATGTGCTCAAACACCTGCAGGAAGTGATCGTGCTTGGACCTGTTGGGAAGCCGAGCAGAGAGATCACGAGTAGCCTCCCACGACTCGTCCGTGTCGATGCCGAGAGGATCTCCCAAAGACACCTGCTGGACTAGGAGACCGCCCGTGTGCGTCCTTGGGAAGCTCGATGCGAAGTGGGTTGCGTAGTAGAACCGCAGGACACGGATGGCGATGTGGTTCTCCCCCTGCTGGAGATGCGGCTGGATATCCAGCTCGTCATAGAACCATAGCTGCTGGTCGCCCTTTACGGGGCCTGCGTGGACGAAGCGCGAGTTGATGTAGAGCTTGTACCGGGTGTCTGCCGAGACACGGATGGTAACAGGGCTCTTGGGGAGGTGGTCCACGACGAAGTTCTTTCTGAAGTCGACGAAGCCTCCTGCTGATGATGAGGTAGGGCTCTCGATCCAGCCTGGATGCCAGATCCACGAGGTGTCGAAATTAAGAATCATGGGACTGGTCATGCTCAACGAGGCGGTCAGCAGGTCAAACAGGCAAGGAGGTGAGATGTTACGAGACAAAGGCCCGATGTCACCCTCATATACTTCGTATCCCGGGACATTCCAAGACGAGGGCCCTAGGAGGAAGCTTAAAAGTCCCGCCGGAAGTACGGATTAAGGAGCTCCTCGGGGTGCTTTCCCCCGCGAACCTAGCCCCAGATCACCCCATACCCCGAGGGGATCCCCAACCCTGGGGTGCGTTCCGATTCATCGACGGGTTTACTCTGGGTATACTCCGGGGGCACTATTTCATGCGACCTGCTGACACTCCGCGACTAGGGGTGTCAACGGACCACCATGCGGATCCCAAACCCCATGGGTTGGCGACTTGGCGATGGAATCGTCTTGTTCGAGAAGGGGGAGATAGCATGACGTCGGGTGCCTTTTTGTTCGGGATGGACCGGGGTGGCACTACGGTGGTCTATTGTCTGTGGGCTCGGGGTAATTCAGGGCGACGGCTGAATAGCTTCGTCTTATATAAGTTGCGATCGGCATGGCTGACAGCAAGTTCTGCCGTTGAGCATTGCATAATGGTCATCATCATTGGTCTCATCTGTGAGACGTAACGTCACAAGGCATTCGCCTACCAGCCTCAACTTCTATCTTCAACATCCCAGCCATCATGAAGGCCGCAGACACAACCGCAAACCTGCGCGTGGCAGCCGCCCTCGCCATCCCAGACAGCTCCGTCGACACAAAGCACTGGTGGCGACACAAGAACCTCCGGACTCTCAACCTCCTCCTCTTCTTTCCCATGCTCTCCATCTTTACACTTGGGTATGTTCCCTCAACAACCTCATTTCTTCCAAGTGCTAACAGCAACAGATTCGACGGCTCAATGATGAACGGTCTCCAAGCCGTAGAAAAGTGGCGAGAGTACTTTGGCGAGCCCAAGGGCGCAACCCTCGGCCTCTTCAACTGCGCCTACCCCATCGGCGGGCTCGTCGCCGTGCCCTTCATCTCCACCATCAGCGACCGCTTCGGCCGCCGCTGGGGCATCGCCTCGGGCGCCATAACCTGCTGCGTCGGCGCCGCTCTGCAGGGGGCAGCCCAGAACCTCCCCATGTTTGTCATCGCGCGCGGCATCATCGGCGCGGGGAGCGTGCTCATCCAGGCTGCGGGATCTCCCCTGATCACCGAGATCGCGCACCCGAGCCACAGGACCACCGCGACGGCCATGTTCCACACCTCGTACGCTCTGGGGTCCATCGTCGCGGCGTGGACCACCTTTGGCACCTTCCGGATCGGAAGCAGCGCGTCCTGGCGTATTCCCTCTGCCATGCAGGGTCTTCCCTCGGTCATCCAGCTCATGGGCCTGTGGTTCGTGCCCGAGAGTCCGAGGTGGATGGTCTCGAGGGGGAGGCACGAGGACGCGCTCAAGATGCTGGCAAAGTACCACGCTGAAGGCGACGAGAACGATCCGCTTGTCCGGTTCGAGTTCAACGAGATCTGCAGCGTGTTGAGTGCAGACAGGGAGATTGGCCAGGGCAACTTTGTCCAGAACTACTGGGAGTTTATGCGCACGCCGGGAAACCGCCTGAGGCTCTTCATCCTTACGTGGTGTGCTTGTCTGGCGCAGATGTCGGGCAATGCGTTCATCTCGTATTACTTGGCGCCTATCTTGACGGCGGCGGGCCTCACGACGAGTCTGCAGCAGACGCTGATCAACGCCACGTCCCAGATGCTGTCTTGGTTCTCGTCGCTGTACTTTGCTACCCTACCGCGCAAGTTCGGCAGACGGGTTCTGTTTCTGGCGGCCCTTGTGCTCGTCTGCTTGTGCCTCGTGGCCATCACTGCTGGCAGCGCCGTCTTTGCAACGCACGTGTCCAACAACTCTGCTGGCTATGCCGTCGTTGCCTTTATCTACCTGTTTTCGCCGGCGTATAACCTCGGCCTGGGGCCTAACCTGGGTTTATATGTTACCGAGATCCTGCCGTATCATCTTCGACTCCGCGGCATGGCCATCTACCAGTTCTGGAACCTGTGCTTCGTCACGTTCTCGACTCTGGTTATACCCATCGGCCTGGAGAAGATGGCGTGGCGGTTCTATATCATCTTTATCGGGTGGGTGTTTGTCGAGTTTGTGGTTGTGTACTTTGTGTATCCTGAGACCAAGGGGCCGTCGCTGGAGGAGATTGCCATCATCTTTGATGGGCCGGGGGGTGTTCACTCGAAGGCTGTTGATCTCGAGATGGAGGGGAAGAAGAGTGATGCTGTTGGGACGGCTGAGCATGTTCAGAATTAGATGTTGGATGCTTATGTGTTGATTTATTTGTTCAGGTGTTGAAGGGTGGTATAGGGATTGCGTATCTTGATGCATCGCTTCTTGGTTTCTCTGGATAACTAGCTTGAAGGTGGGGGTTAAAGAGTCAATCCCTAGTTAGACTGAACGTGCCAACTATTTTAAATACCCGAAAACCCAATTATAAATACTTGCTCTAATACAAAGGACTTGGTCTATTTTCTTGGTTGTCCAAGGGCTGGGAACGTTCAAGTTGACTAGTTGATTTCTATTGTCTCAACACACGGCCAATCTAGTCTGAACTTGTTGGATTACAATGGGCTTTCACAAAGGTTGTCCAAGATAGCAAATCATCTCGATTAGATACAGTCTTCTCATCTAGACTACGATATTGCCGTAGACATCCGCAACACGTCCAGAATATCAACCCAGAAACTTCAAATGAAGAGACAATCTAGTTCTCGCTCGGTCGGTACGGCTAAAACCCGTTAGCAACTCCGGGCTTCCCATCAGTCACATCATCTTACCAAAGGCTTTGGCGGCGCATCGAACCAAGCCCACATGCTGTACTGCTGGATATCCGCAGGCGTCAGAGAAAGGTCGTACTTGCGCGGCGCCGTGAACGAGTATAAGAAGCTCATGGGAAACCCAGGGTCGTAGGGCGAAGCCTCATGAATCGCATCAATATCCTCCCTTGTCAGCTTGACCCGCACCGCGTCGGGCAGGGCCTTGATGTGAGCCACCGTGTTGACCCCCACGATGGGGAAGACGTATGTGGACTGGTGGAACTGGTAGGCGACAGTCTGCTAGTTTAGTGTTTTTCTAACCCAGTACGTGCTTCAGAAACTTACTACGGCTTGAATAGTTGTTCCTTTTTCCTTGGCGATGGCCTCGAGGGTGTCGGACAGCGCGACATTGGGCTCTGGCTTGCCTTTGGAAGCCTCCGGGTTGTTCTCCCTCTCCTGTCTCTGTGCGGCTGACAGGATCTGGCCTCCTCCTAGTGCGTTCCAAGACACAATGGCCATGCCTTGGTCCTCGCACATGGGGATGATCTCACCCTCCATGTCGCGGTATGCACAGTTCCACCGGCCTTGATATACCGAGAAGGGCGTGAGACCGTGCTGCCGCGCGTCTGAAATCTGATCAGAACCAGTTTGTCTTTAAAATGACCAGATGGAAACTCACATGCATTCGCCTTGACCACAACCCAGGCCGGCGTGTCAGACACCCCCAGGTACAGCACCTCTTTAGCCATGACATGCGCATGCAACCCCCTCATGACCTCCTCCACCGAGGTCGCAAAGTCCCACCAGTGCACATACATGATATCAATGTAGTCAGTCCGCAGCTTCTTCAGGCTGTCCCTGACAGAGATGTGCATGCTCTTGGCCGAGTTGCCCGTAAAGTTGCTCTGCAGCGGCTCCTTGTCGCGGTTGTACGCCCTGTATCCCGAAGAGTACTTTGTGGCGATGACCATCTGGTCCCTGACGCCGCGCTCCTCCATCCACTGGCCGATGAGCTTCTCGGAGTCTTCCGAGTTGTAGATGTTGGACGTGTCGATGAAGTTGCCGCCGAGGTCGTAGTAGGCGTCCAGGAGCTCAAAGGGGTCGTCGTTGTGGCCCGTGTACTCGCTCCAGGAGTTGCCGATGCTGATACCGCCGAGGCATATCGGGGATACCTTGACGGCTGCGTTGGGGGAGAGGATGCGGTGGTAGGCGAGGGGGTTGGTGGGCTTGGGAGGGGATTGGAACAGGGTCATGATGAGGTTGAAAAGGTAGGATTTCGTAGTAGATTCTGTAGAGCTGGGGTCAGTTTATGGTTCGTTATAACTGAACAGCCTCAGATGTAGCTTCTGGCCAGTTTAAATACTTTTTATTCCCGTCACATTTGCCGGCTAACACGACGAGCTTATTCGATCCCCGCGCGGTGATAATGCAACCTGCTGACAGGCGGCCCACCCATTGACGTATGGGGTAACCTTAAGCGTTGGGCGATGGTGCTTGATTAATCAGAACTTTGGCTTCAGAGTACCACCGGAGGGATGCATTATGACGAGGCGACGCCTCCATCTGCGACCCGGTGAATGGCCACGGTCCGCTGCCGGTCCGGGCAGCGGTAACCTTAAAGACGGTCCGTCTAACACTTACACGCCAACCCAAGGGCTTATTTTCTTTGAGGAGACAACCATGGGATGGACTATTATTTTTAATATAGTGATCAAGGTGGCTGTATACAACACCTCGTGGCCATCGCCATCTGACTGCATCCACTGGGCACTTGCTACCGTACTCGAAGTTTGCGACTTGGATGTGTTGGATTGTTTCATGTAGACACTGCAGCTGTGATTGCTATAGTCCTCAAAGGCTGGGGGTCTTTGTACTCTAGTACCAACTGAAGGTCGAGGATAGTGAACTTGGGCGAGGGTAGTTATTAGCACGGATTCGCGAAAATAGACCAATTAGCCCACTTTTTGAGTTTATCCATTAACTGTGTTCTTTTTTATAGTTGAAGCATCCCTCCTTTAAGGGAACNGGAGGCGGCTGCCAGATTGTCAAGGCAGATGATGATGTCTTGCATTGTCGATTCAGGGAGGCTGAGAGCGGCCCGCAGGCCCTTTAGGGCTCCTGTTGCTTCGGCATCAAAAACTTCGGCCGGGCCGAGGCGGCCAGAGCCGTCGAGGACTGGCTGGTTATTTTGGTGGATGGTAAAGCCGTAACTGGCAGCTCCCTCCGCAGATAAGGAGCCATCCGAGTATACGATCAGGGTAGGCGGCGATACTGACTCTAGCCATTGTTGGAAAGCCATCGCCGATTCTTCCTTCGACGCTATCTGCAGGGGTAATGTCTGTTCACCGTTAAAGCGTTGCTGTATGAGGGCTGGCCTCGCGCATGTCGATAGGAGTTGATCACTCCGTCGGAGTCGGGTTCTAAAGCTGCTTGGCGGCAGCTGGCATTTACGTTTGATGGCTTTGTGAATCACCACACGGGGTGGCGGGGCGGTGCGTCTGGCCAGGGGGTGAGTCTCGTCGAGTGACTTGAGGCGAGCGGCGAAGCGGATCCGGCGTGTCTCGAGTAGCTGGGGGACTGGTGGAATACCACTTTCTCGGTGAAGAATTGGGATCGGCGTCGTTTTCCATACCGGCAGGATGGCTTTCATGGATTGTTTCAGAGCCTTGTCCATCCTTCGTACAAGATGTTGCGTTCTCGACGGTCCTTCTTTCGACGGTTGGTTCCACCGGGGGCGCGTTGCACCTGGGTACCACGCCTCGGCACCGTACAGCAACACCGGTTCGATGCATGCTCTGGCAGCTCTCCGGACAGCACTGGGGAGCGGGCCATGTTTTGTGTTGGTGAGCCCTTTCAGGTGGTAGGTGTGAAGGGTTCTAATAGTGTAAATTACAGCTATATAGNTTTATCCATGTAGGAAAAGAGGTCAACACAACCGAGGTATAAAGAAAGAATGTATATGAATGAAGTGGAGGTTAGAAACAACTATGCTACAAGAATGAAATCGACCTTTGAAATCCATCCAGTCCCCTATCCAGGCTCACTCCTTCATAATCCACACCACTTGTACCGGGCTAAAAGTTGGATCCCGCCTTGGTCTGAGACTGAGCAGCAATGCTCACATTCTTCACCGTGATGGTCTTGCCCTCGGTGCTCGTGATCCTGACATCCACCGTCTGCGTCCCAAAGCCGCTCTGGTTCTCGAAAAAGTTGTAATCCCTGCGCGTGGTGCCCTTCCAGCTCCTGCCCCCGTCGGTGCTGACCTCGAGGCTCCGGATCGGCACGTTGGAGTTGATGACCTGCATGGAGAACCACCACTGCGAGGTGCCCTCCTTGTTGCGCAGGACGATCGGGGTGGTGATGTCACAAGTGACCCAGCGGAACGACGTCTGGACGAGGCCGTTGGATCCGCCGACGGCGTCGAAGGCGTTCTGGAAGAGGTCGAGGTGGCCCTTGGCGCACTCGGGGCACTTGTCGACAATCTAGGGACGTCAGTACCGTCAGTGTTTCTGGACAGAGGGGAGGTCTCACCATAGCCTTGATCTTCTTGCCGCTGGGGCCGGTGACCTCGATGCAGGCACCGCAGTTGCCAGCGGTGTTCCAGTTGGAGCCGGAGAAGGCAGTGCCGTAGATGCCCGAGGGGAGAGAGTAGGTGACGAAGGAGCATGTTCCGCCGTTGAGGTTGCCGCCGTAGTGGGTGGAGGTGCCAGAGACGACTTCGCTGTTGAGGTACCTGGCCGACACGAGGGCCGGGATGGCAAGGAGGAGCGAAAGCAGCTTCATGATGGTCAAAGATGGAAGTATAGACTGTAGAGGAGTAGATCCAAGGCTGTGTGGTCTGGAGTTCACAAGACTACAGTTCTGTTCAAGGACAAGAGCGATTTATAGCAAAACACCAGAGCACCAAGCACCAGCTCAACCCCAGTCCTGGAAAATTTCTCCATTCCCGACACCGCCCACCGCGGGTACGCACGTCAAAGCTGTACTGACCCGAGGCCATTCTGATATCATGTGGCTTGAGGTATTAGGGCTGATGCAGGCGACATGTCCCGTCTAATTTCCTCCCGAGCAGGGGTTCTCGCAGGCTGGAGGCGGGCCAGTCCGTCGGCACAGGATCCGCGATGAAACCAATAGTGGCGCCCTTGCGTCCGCCAGACGGGGACGACATGTTTTAGAGTTTCGTCTAGAGTGGTGAATCTGGCGATGGATGCTACCCTCTTGCAGACAAAGCAAATCAAATTCCACGATTGTTTCAGCGGCGGGGAGCCCGATTAGCAAGGAGGCCCCTGTCGCTCTGCTCAAAGGGGTTCCCGGGAGAACAGCAGAGTTTCAATGGCCCACGCACGTGTTGCCGTTAAGCTTCCGGTGGGAGTTGTTCCCGGTTTATAGATTGGTGGAATTTCCTATCTCTGATCTCGGCGCCCGTCCAATTAGGGAAGAAGGCTGCGGTCCGCAACGGGAGGGAAACGTGCTATCCCGCGCAGGAAACGGCGCAGCCGATGCAGGGACCATTAGGGGACTTGATGGGCCCAGCTGTTCGTATTGATCCCAGGTTGATGAGAAAGTTTGTTCCGAAAGGAGAAGCAGTCCTCCAAAGATGGCTTTAGTGTCGGGGTTGATGATCCCATTTGGCTACGGCCGGGATGTCTCTTGCAGTTAAGCCTTGACAATGGATGCAACAGCTGCCAAATAGCCATAGAACATTTCGTTGAAGAGAATTGCTGTCATTTACTAAGGGTAAGAGACTGGGGGCGATCACTGGATAAGTCAAGTCAACGTCAACCCATTCGGAAGCCTGATGCACACAACCTCAGAGATGCTCATGGCTCTTCCCTGCCAGCTACCAAAGTCTCAATAGCACCATCAAGAGTTACGGAGGTTCTGCTAAATCGGTCAAGCATCAGCCATAGTCGCAGAAACTCTCCCCGTCGGCGAACTAGAGTCCCCCCACAACCACGACTCACCGACCCCCTCGGCCAACTCCGGCTAGCTTGCACCGAACCAGCAAGTGCTTTGTTCTCAGAAGGGAAGGTCATGTTTTCAAGTCCGTTTTCAGAAGATATACGAGTTATGGGAGTTGCCCAGTCTAACTAATGATACGAGAACGACCCCCAGCCGCCGCCAAACAGCCCAGACCTCAAGAGCGTTACAACAATGATCCACAACCCAGAAACTCTAAAGGAACAAAATCGCCACCTCTTTCCCTACGTAGAGCACGACAGCTCAAGGCCCTGAACCTTGGTCTGCAGCCGCAAAACGTCCGACTGAATCCTCTCCCGGAGGGCGCAGCTGTCCTCCCGATGCGATTGGAGTACACGTAACCCGAACCCGGCTTATCCTCTGCCACCTGTCATTTGACGAGCTAGGTGCCGTGGTGCCGGCCGGAAGCGCCGAACGGCCGGTCAACAGTCGGGAACTCGATGCCCTGGATCATGGCCGCTAACGCGGACAGCTTCAGTCCTACGAAGGTCTTTTGTGGTTTAGCTGGAGGAAGTAGGCGGACATCGGCTTGTGGACTAACGCGCCGAGGAGGACGGACCTGCGCTCTGGGTGGTGGCATCCTGGGTCGTGGGTGGCGTGCCGGGGAGGGAGTCGGGTCCTGTGACTAGTGTCTCTAGCAGGGTCTCCCTTTCGTCGTTTATCATCATCGCTGACCTCGTTCGGGAGCCATCGTTTCAACTCACAGATCCACGTCTTTGTGCAGAACCACAACGCGTGGTGGCATTCCAGGTCATCCACCACCGCGGCAATCTCGCCCAGCATCCCGATTGTCATGGTAGTTTGTAGTTTCTGCGTCCATCCATGGATGGCGTTCATGACAGTCTCAAAGGCAATTCAAAGACAGGCTTGAATCTCCAGTGGGGAAACCTTCCGCCTCGGGCGTAGGGTAACCTGTGCAGAAGCCTGGTTAACGGGCGAAGATCGAATTTGACCTTCCGGGAACTCGACGTGGGATTAAATGACATTATCATCCCACCCTGGGATCTTGAAGCCGCCCTCGCCAGAATCTTGGGTCAACGCCTCTTGATTGGCCAGGTCTGCCTGATGGGGAAGAATAATAAGGACATCTCCATAGGTATCAACGTCGATTATGTGAGATGGACATGTTGAGCGCGAGGTTGAAAAGTCCTTTAACAGTGCACCTCGCAACCTCAAAGTTAGTTGCTAGTTCAGAATTTCAAACCTGTATTAAGAGTTTCATGAGGTTCGAGCCAGGCGTCATGGGTTCTGGAACGTGGCGGTTGAGTTTATGGAGGCTGACCGCATGGTTGGTGACAGCAGGGTGCATAACGCATGAGGATTGGCCAATAGCATCACGCAAAGCCCTGGGAGGCGTCATCATGGAATATACCCTATTTGTCTATCTAGCATCTGCCTGAGTGTCAGCATTTCTCCAATCAGAGGCAGAGAGGTTAAAGCCATAAATATACTTCTTATATAGCCATCTCGGCCGCTGGATAACGCATCTCTGGGTTCCAGGCGACGGCGATTCTCTTTCACTGACAGCCACGAGTGGCTCGAGTTGATGATTATATCAAGGTTACCCACTACACCAGGCACAAGAGAACGTCCTCTACTTGCCTCGGAAGTAAAGGTACCGATCAGCCTTGGCAGATTGCTCGTTAATCAAGGACCTTTAGGCCAATAAGGTACCAGCTAGCCAAGCAAACGGGAGTTGGATTGTATTGGCGGCGGTGAATCTCTCTGCTAGATGGCCTAGGATTGAATCTCTTGGCTTGTATCTCGACAGCCCCGAATAGCAGAAGGGCATTGAACCCAGGCTATGATGGGATTGACGGGAATATCTGAGTATATGTACTGAGCGTAAGGGGAGGAACAGATATATGCGTGTGGTTCTGATCGACCTCTGGGTCTGTCGAGATGTAATCGTTGCTAAACACGGGGTCTACGCCGCGTTTGGACACGCATAATCGCGGATGGCGTGGCTCAAGGTCCATGTCGACTTTCCTGTGTATTTCGACGGTGGTGTCTCTACACCACTCTCAGACATTGATGGGATAGGTCCCAAGGCAGAGCGCATCGGCCCGATCGGCAGCGTATTGCTGGAATAGACGTCTCCCCATTTTTGTTCCAGGATTCTAGAAGTCACGACGAGAGGAGGGAAGACTCAAGGAACATCGGGCAAAGTGGTTATACCTTTCTGCTTATTGCGCCTTCAAAAGCGTTACTTTCTCAAACTCAAGGTACCGAAGATCTACCTATAGAAAGCCCAGGATTGGGAACCATGGAACCTGAAAGGTAACTACCTTAACTAGCGCACCTCTGAGGCACGGAAGGAACACTGGATCCCTACTTCTCACTTGATTAACTAACTACCCCCGCTCTTAGATGCCCAGGGTGTGCCTGTCGTCCCTCCTGCCAGCCATCCCCCAACGGAGTCTTTCCTCTGACCGACCGCATGAACGCAAGGCATAGAAAGCTCAATTTCCTGTGCAACCATCGTCTTTTACTGGCTCTCGTTTGCGACCGGCACTCGTCGCCGACTCTCAGCACAGGATGCCTGAAGATAGCGCCGATCAACTGTGAGCCCCCTACCCCCAAGATCCACAATCGCGACTAAAGACACTGAGTGATTATTTTTCTCAAGGACCGCCGAGTCGGCCCCTCGAGTGGAGCAGCTCGACGCCAGGGATAACAACCTCGAGATAGAGTATAGGAAAACTCCCTCCGAGAGTATCATCAAGCGCGGTCGGCACACGGTGCTTAAGGCCCTGGAAGCTAGCCCAGAGGGTGATGCCAGGGTATGGCGGAGGTTCGGACGCCTATCGACATGGCAGTTCCGCACTTGGGAGAGGTCGGGGCAGCTCAGGGACATCGACTTCGCCATCGTGTTCGCCGAGAAGTCGTTGGGGGCAATGCCAAAGTGGGAGACGTACGAGCGATGGTTCATGACGACAAAGCTTGCCCACTACCTCGTCCTCAGATTCGAGGAGAGCGAGGATACCGATGACTTGGACCGTGGTATCCAGCTTGAGGATGAAGCAGCCCATTCCATCCCCGTCGAGGGAGACGATCACCTCTCGACTCTGACGTGGCTCGCGGCCTACCTGAACATGAGGTTCAAGAAGTTCCAAGACATCAAAGACCTCGACGCTGCAATCAGAGAGCTGGAGCAGGCCGAGAAGCTCACCCCCACCGGCCATGCCCTTCGCTTCGAGGTGCTGGACACGCTTGCTACGCGGCACTGGGATCGGTATCACAAGACTCAAGTCAAGGCAGACTCGGACCGCGCCATCGAACTGCAGGAGGAGGCCCTGCTCATTGCGCCTGAGGATGTGCACCTTATGGTCCGTCTGGGGAGGTCCCTGCAATGGAGGTTTTACATCAAGGAGGGCAAAGACAGTGATCTCGACCGGGCCGTTGAGCTGTTAGAAGCGGCTACCTCGACTGAATTCCAAGAGGAAACCCAGTCCCGAGACGGAGACCATTACCTAGGCCTCGCCGACAGTCTAGCGAGCCGCTCCGAAGCCAGAGGGAACCTGGAAGATCTCGACAGGGCCATATCTATTCTGAGACAGGCCGCCTCGATGGATCTCTCTACATCCAGAAAGGCGCGGGTTCATATCAGGCTATCTCGACTGCTGTATGACCGATCCGTCAAGGCCGCGTCGCCCGAGGACGTGGATGAATCCATCCAACTCGCCACTAAGACGCTCGACAATGCCAACACCCAAGATCCCGACGAGACCATAACGCTGGTTCGCGTGGTAAGGCAGCCCGGCACAATGCTGAAGGACCACAAGGACTACGTGACCTACCTGAGCAGCGTGATTCGATTCCTAAACGCAGCACTGCAGCTGTGGCCCGACGACGAGGCAGTCTGCCTCAACATCATGACGGAGCTGACAGCTTTCTACCGATACCGCTACGGCCAGACCAGCACAGTCGAGGATCTGAGCAAGATCATCCACTTGTCCAGCGAGGTGCTGGAGAAGACGGCCGACAGCATGGATCTGGAGGACCTGATCGAGGAGCGCGACAGCCTCGCCAAGTCTCTGATGGATCGCTACAACAAAAACGGCAAGAGCGTCTTAGAGGACGTCAATAGAGCCATCCGCGAACTGGAGAAGATCCTGGGGCTGAAGGTGGAAAACGACCGGAACAGGCGGTACTATCTCAGCCAGCTGGCGTACTACCTAAAGATCAGATTCCGCCGCTCCAGTGCTAGGCCCGACCTTGACAGGTACATCGAGATCTGGCAGGAGCTGGAGCAAGCACTCGAGCAGCTCAGAACACTCGAGGGCGAATACATCTCTCGAGCGTCCATCTTCCGGTCCCTCGGCGAAGGGTTCCTGCTCCGGAGCGAGATATCCTCTACCTTGGAGCAGTGGAAGCGAGAAGACGACCTCGACCGCGCGATAGAGTACTGCGAGAAGGCATCCAAGGTTGTCGAGGACCCGTACGGCAAGGCCCAGCTGGCGTCGACATTGGCAGACTGCTACAAGACGCGGTTCAACCAGGCCGACGACAAGGATCCCGAGGACATCGACCGAGCGATCACGCTCATCCGGGAATCGCTCGAGAGCCCGGAGGTGACGCTGGAAGAGCGCGCCAACAAGCTGTGGGTGCTGGCGGTGTACCTATTCGACCGGTGCTACCACATCGGGGGCACGGACGAGCAGGAGGCGGATGACATGAAGGCTGCGAACGACTCGTTAAAAGAAGCCATGGAGACGCCTGGGTGCAGTGTAAAGACGCAGTTCGACTGCCTCCTCATGTCGGCGCGCATCCACTTCGTGTCGAACCTGTTTGAGGACGCCTTTGATCTCTTCGAGCAGGCCATCGACCTCGTGCCCGACATCGTGATGAGGTCTGCTTCCTACGCGGATCAGCAATTCCACCTCAGGAACCTAGGCGGCGCGGCCAGCGAGTACATATCCGCGGGGCTCTCGGACGGCATCGAGCCCGAGCAGGCCATCCGGCTGCTGGAGCTGAGCCGCGGAGTCGTCACGAGCTTCTCGCTGTCTACGCGTGCCGACGCCACAAGGCTTGACCCGGAACGCGCAGCCGCCTTCACAGAAGCCATCTCCAAGTGGGAGAACCTGCGGTCCAAGGTGCTCGGTGCGGAGAGCGAAGGCACCGAGACGACCAAGTGGATAGCTGACTCGCAGGACTGCTACGAGGCAGAGGTGGCGGTGCGGGACATCATCAAGGAGGTGCAGGAGGATCCAGAGACGAGCGACTTTCTGGGCCCGCCGTCGATCGAGGAGGTGAGAGAGGTTTTGGGGGATGACACGATAGTCATGTTCAACCTGAGCGACATGGGGTGCTCCGCGTTCCTGATCAACAACAGCTTCGAGGATGTCGAGGTGCTGGAGCTGGAGGACCTGACCATCGAGGAGGTAAACAAGTGGGTTGAGCGCCTCATCATCAGCAGGCCCCTCGTCGACCTCACCATGTTGCAGTGGCTGTGGACCAAGATCACGGAACCGATCCTCGACAAGCTGGGCTTTGGCGAAGCATCTCCAGAAGATCCTCTCCCACGGGTGTTCTGGGTTCCTACAGGGCCCATGTGTCATCTTCCCATGCACGCGGCCGGCCTCCATGGTGTGAAATCCATGACCGTCATGGACCGCGTCATCTCCTCCTACACATCTTCCCTAAAGGCCTTCTTTCTCGGCAGAAAACAACAGCAAGCCGCAAGCGTCTACTCGGGCCGCAAAGCCCTCCTCGTCGGCGTCGGCAAATCAACATGCCGTCCTGGCCTGAGCCCCCTCCCCGCCGTAGCAAAAGAAATCGAACAGCTCGGCAAGATCTGCAAGTCGCTCAACCTCGACTCCTCCAGCCTGAGGGAGCCCGGCAGACAAGAAGTAATGGACCACATGTCAGGATGTGCCATATTCCATTTCGCAGGTCACGGGTTGAACGACCCCCTCGAGCCATCCCACAGCGGTATCGTGACAAGCGACGGGCTCCTCACGGTAGCAGACTTTATGGACTCAAAATTGCAGTCTGAATCCCCCTTCTTGGCTTTCCTGTCCGCCTGTCTGAGCGGCGCAAACGACGTGCTCGAGCTGCAGGACGAGGGCATCCATCTCATCAGCGCGTGTCAGCTGCTCGGGTTCAGGCACGTTGTGGGCACGCAGTGGCAGGTTGCTGACAACACGTGCGTGGAGGTGAGCGAGGCGCTGTACACGGAGCTTGCGAGGGAGGGCATGACGGATGAGTCGGTGTGCAGGGGTCTTCATAAGGCGCTTTTGAGGTTGAGGGATCAGTGGGTTAGGACGGGGAGGACGTCTGTGAGGGGTGGGGAGGAGGTTGTTGGGTGGAGTGATACCGAGGAGGAGGAGGAGGAGGAGGAAGAGGTTACTGATGAAGGGGAGGTTACTGAGGAGAGTAGTGACGCGGGGACGGATGAGGAGGGCAATGTTCAGAGGGAGTCGAGGAATGCCATGTTGAGGGTTAGGAGGAAGCCGGCTGAGAAGTGGGTGAGGGCGGACTGGATTCCGTATATTCACTACGGGCCTTAGTAATTTGAATTGTTTAGTTGGTTGTATTTAGGATGGTTTCAATGTGGTTGTGTCAGGGTGTATAGTGATGAGACCTTTCAACTAGGAGGTTTGATTTGAAATTGAGAGTGTAGGGCAGCGGGTTTAGGATTATTTGATGTGAGATCAGCTAGTCACCAGAGTGAGACAGTTGGAATTGCCGGAATCTAAATATTCATCCATAGTCCTCCATAAGTTCTGGAGACTAATGTTGGATCTGAGGGGGGTCTAGAAATCTATCGTTTGTTTAGGCGGAACTGAAAGCCGTGTCACCCGCCATCACCATCAGCTGGGTCGTTGACAAGCTTCAACCTCCCTATACCCTTCCTAGCAGGCTCATACCCCTTCGCCAGCCGGTTAAAGTCCCCATCAACAGCGGTGGCCCAAGTTGACGCGAGATAGGCATGTTGGGCCATCCAAGATGTCAAGGCGGGCGGTCCAAGCAAGATCCGGGCAAAAGCGACAGCGATGGCGATACAGCCCAGGGCTATGAAGACGATGGCAGCGGTATAATAACAACCGGTGACCCCTGAGCCGGATAAAGTGATCCGGGCATACGGGTATTGCAATTGGATCTTCAACTGTTCGCGCATAGATACCAGATAAGAGCCAGAGGTATCCTCGGGACCAAATGGTTGGTCGCGGTCCCACACATAATCGAGTCTTGGGTTCTCGGAAAGCCAGCCTGCCATGGCGGAACGAACAATAATACTCACTCCATACTCGACAGTCGTTCCGTTGTCGCGCAGGGTAGCCTCAACCCAATGCTGCGTCGAGTTCAGCCAAGATTCCCGTGGTGGCCACTGGTTCCTCATCTGAAGATAGAATGAGTACCTCATAAACAGGGGGCGTCCGGTTTGTTCTGAGCCATCTGGTGACTTCAGCCACTGCGAAACGCATGGTGTAAGTCAAGCGACGAGCCACAGACTGCTTCCCACTGTCGTCGGGATCGTCGCCTGCCTTCGCCCATTGTATCTGAACCTTGCCCGGGTCCAGGATGCGGTACTCGACAATAGCAGGGCCGGGAGAATCCATTCCAACCCATTCTATATTTGACGTCTCTGTCTGAAGCGGGTTCGTGTCGTCGCGGGCCATGACAAAAGACCCCAACTCTTCAGCTAACTCGGCGACCATGACAATTTCACGGGAGTACATGTACCCCGTAGCCTCTAGGTCATAAAGGACTGGCTCGATCAGCCCCACGGCAAATATTTCCGTTGGAGGTTCCGTTCCGTCCGGTTCCAGGTAACCCTTGGTTTCATGGAGGAACGCTTGGCCTCCACTAGACGGCGAATCGGTGATCCACGGGGTGAAGGCGCCGCCGTTCAGTGCTTTGAGCGGTGGCACGTCGGGCCATAAATCTGATCTGGTGACCGATTTAATCGCCTCGATTGGCACCTCGACGATGCCGAACTTGTAGCCAATCGAGGCAGCGATACTCGCAATGACCAAGAGATATCTTATAGATATCCAGACAGGAAAGCCTCGGAAGCCGTACACCACGGGTGCTCGCGGCTGCGAGTTGAGGTATCGCGCATAGTCGAGCCCTTCATCTTTCTCGGCTTGCCAACTACACCACGAGTCAAAGAAGTGCAGGTAGGCTTGGTTGAGACCGTGCGATATCAGTCCAAAGCCGACACCGACGATGGCCAACCAGGCCTGCACGCTCAGGCTGTAACCATATCGAAACGGTCGTTGCTCGGGCTCCGTGTCGGCTGGCCGGGGGATTCTTTCTGGATGTTCCGCGGGAGCCCCGGATACGTTGGCGCCAACAAATATTAGAACGACACCGCCAGCGAAGAGCGTGCACAGAGACAGTAGGCCGAGCCGCCGGAGGCGTTTAAAGAAAAGGTGCATATTCATGGTGGTGCTTGGCCGCATCGAATCCGAGGGAGCAGAGGCTGGCGGAAAGACGACAGAGGATTCAGCAGAAGGGCAGCCTAACAATTAAGGTGACCGGGAGTCAAGGGAGGCGGCCTACCGCCGCAACATGCCACTTGTCACTCCCTGGAGCCACTCGCGTCTTTGGCCAATGACTGGGAACACACTCAGCCTCCCAAACCCTATCAGCCTACTGCGGTGCCCCGTTATGTAGAGGCAGGTTCCCAGCAATCTTATGACTCCAGCTGCTCAGTTATCGATACAACTTGGCAACCCAACTAAGCCTCACCTGCATTACTTCCCTAGGTACTACTCTATTACTATAGAAATGAACACCTCTTTCTCAGAACCCGAATCCACCTGACAAGCTGGGAAGCCTTGGCATCGTTGGGAGGGCAATAAGCCACCCAAGGTAAAGTGGCTTGCCAAGAGACAATAGCCACTTGGCAAGGCTGACCAGGCGAACTGAGGGACGTAAGGGTAGTTAGTGATCCATCGCTGGACTTGGAGATTGTGTAGGCAAGCAACCCTGAGATCGCTCCAGCCATTGTCCAGGCCAGGACGATCTACTTAACTTGGAATCCCCGGGGGTAGAAATTCAGACACAATGGTTCTGCCCATACCTTCTGACGTTCAAATCTGCAATATCAGGTCGTGAAGGAGTTTTCGCTACAATTAAATTGGTACGCAGGCAGTTTGGCCGGCTCTTTGTCCCATATTGTTACAGGTCCTGCTGAGGAACGGATTTCAAGAGAGCATGTCGCCGCTCCTTCGGGCGCTGGCTCGTTCGATGGGGTCTCAAGAATCACCATCCTTGATTACATGAGCCTCGCATTGCTTCCGGGTGCACAGAGCTCCAGAGAAGAAATGTCCCTCAGTACATACTCGAGGTCATTCTCGGCAATCAAATCGTAGGTAGGGACCTTTTAAGAGAGTGACACACCGAGGTAGGTGCCCCCGTTCTAGGCCTTCACTCTAGATCGTAGCGAGAGGGGTCCGTAGGTCAAATTCTGGTCAATGTGACGACATAGCACCCAGTAAAGGATACTCACAGAGATATGTTTAGGGGATATACTACTCTCATAGCCAAGTCTCCATCATATCTACAGCCAGAAGTCATTGAGGCGTGAATCGGCATGGCCTCCTCCGGACCATGCATGGTAGGAGATCCTTCTTTTGTATCGTACCAAACATGTGGCAGTAGCTGTTTTACTCATCTCGCCGGCACCTTCGTTGTACCAGTGATTGTCGATCGGGCCGTTGGCTAGGTTCCCATCAGGTTTGAGAACAAATCACGTCTTCAAACTGCGAGTCAAATCAAGAAACGCACAATAATAAAAAAGAGTATAGTATTAGTACTGCGAGGATACACCGACTCATCCTTAATGACTCCGCGCACATACGACTATAACCGCGGGTCGTAAGAATCCCCAGTCTCATTAAGCGATTGTCCAGGTGACATGAGGAGGTTGATTGGCGAGGCGGATCCCGGCGAGCGAGTTTACAGAGAAACTTTGCACGTTTTCAGAAATCCCTTCGCTCCCTAACTCAGATATTTCATATGATGAGGCAAATAGATACTTTTCTTACCAACAATAGTCTCTTGCACTATTATATTTCCATCTTAGTGATGACCAATTCAAAGGACCACGGAATTCTTAGTAGTTGTGGCTTATTGGAAGGCAATATTATTGATCGGGGCTTATGATGTGCTCGATTCAATAGTTTCTCCCCCATCGCCACGACGTGTAACATGACACGGCCACATGCAATATTCCAATTACGTGGATGGCTTTCACTCGATTTTCCTGCTCAGAATGCCTATTGCCGAAAATCCCCAAGCCCCTGGGTGGCGTGTGGCTGGAGGCCTGCAGTGATGCCATGTTTAGTCTAGCATGTCTCGCACATGTAGATCTGAGCAACACTCCAGGGTCACCTTGGCCAACGCCTTGCTACACTGTGAGCGCTTCAGACTCGTACATACACCGAGAAAACCCATTCGACATGGTGTGGGGACACAACTCTTCCATCAGAAAAGCCATCGTAGTGCGATCAGTCCAAATGTCCAGAAAGGAATGCCGGGTCTACTCTGCTTCTTTGGAGCAAAGTAGGTTTCGCTGGTGGTCAACTGCTGCCGTATATCCGAGCTAGAGTGGAATATTGATTATCGCGACCCGGTGGATGTGTGCCCCTGACTGATACGCTGTCTGATTCGGCCTTCCAGCTGCGGAACCTCTCGGCCTGTGTCGGATCGGAGGTATCTGTCAACTCTGAATGTCTCAGATCGTGGCGTCGATGCGGTAACATCAGTGAAGCAAGTTGATATGAGGTGACGCAAGGAATTGCCAGTGTCTGAGCCACATGCAGTGAAGGCTGTACCCGATCGGCCGAAAGACGATAAAGGCTTAGAAGACGCCCGCAGTTGTCGTAAATGGACCAGCAATTTCAGTATTTGTGAGCCGGGCCAGTAACTCCATTCCCTTGAAATAGAGTCTCTGATCCAGTAAGGAATAGTGTGAGTAGAATATCAGTGAGATATAACCCCTCCGTCAGAAGCAGTCGTGCCTGGATTTTATCAACCGTGGTGCTCCTATCGTTGTACAGTGCTCCGCCGGATATTGTCTCCCAAGGCGGTGCTACCACATCTCAGGCTCCATGGCTGATTTATAGCCTATAATATTTCAATTTTATGTTCAAGACCTGATCCGGGTTGTCAGCAACCGTGCGTTGATGTCCGTCCGTTCTTGATGCATCAGGAAAGCCAACACCAGCAAAGAAGAGAACTGCACGGTAGTGCACATCTGGGACTAGAAAATAAAACACAAGAAATAGACTTTACCATTAACTACTCCTGCTCGTATTGTTAGATAAAATTGCTCATATCAAAGATCATGGCTACGTGAGCCTGACCGGACCTTGCCGAACCTCGACGACAGCAAGTAGTGATGTCAAAGAGTTTTCCGTGAACAAGGCTGGTAAGCAATACGAGAACCAGCAAAGTCCCTACGTCTAAAAATTCGCGTCTCACGAATGAGTAAGATGAGTAGTTCCGCGATGACACCTGGAACTAGCCTCAGCCGCAGCGCCCAAGTGGGTAGGCAGTCAGCAGAAGCCGGCATAACCGGAGCTAACCAGAAACCCAGGCCAACCAGAGATCGGGCAATGAGAGGCTGAAGAGGAAGCAGCAATCAAAGTGTGTCAAGGCACCAGTGTTGGTCGCGCAGGGGTAATGTTTCCTTTTTCTAGCGAGTGTCCAATCTGGGTGATCTACCTTGGCAATAAGCAGGAACGCCAAAGACTTGGCAACTAGAGGGCCCAAGAGATAATAATCTCAGAATCCCGAGACAGGGCAACTCAGGGTGAGATCAGGCACTGTTTAATAACGAATGACAGCGTGTGACTTTCGACAGACTCGGCCGAGCAAGGTTATCTGGCCATAGACGACAATGAACACATCAGACCTTGAACTAACAAGCAGATGAGAGATCCCTCTTATCTATTGTCTAATCAAAACTGAGACAAGTTACCAGGTAGTTCTGCACACTGCCTAGCCGATGGGATGTTGCCAGTTCAGCTGCCCCAAACAGGAGCGGTTGGTCCGCCCCCCGACTCCGAAAGTGCCTCGGGCGTGTACTTCATTAGGCGTTTATCCGTTTATTAGTTCCTGCATGCCGCAGCGCAAAGGATTCGCGACCTTTCGTCTAGACTTTAGCCAGTGGGCCGTGGCGCATCCTGCAAAGTGACAGCCTGGGGGTGATGGGATGGGATGGGCGATTAAATGTGTTTCAGAAGTTCGGATGGATTCAAGCCGTGGGATCTCTTGGCGCGCGGGAATCGCAAAGGGGGCGGCCGATGGGGTCTGAATCGAGGCTGAACGAGAAAAGGATTTCTGTAGTCGCCCCTTGAATGTGCAGGAATTTGATCAGCTGGCAGTAAGCGAGCACGCAAGGGAATGTGCTGAGGCAATTAGTTGTCCCCGCAGGAATGTTGGTCTACGATCCTCCATGATGTGACACGCAGGTTGCAATTTGACCAGGGTGGCCCCGGCATCCAAAGGCCCGCATCGAGGAAGCGCTGATATACGAGAAGAGACTTTGGGCCTGCTGAGTCGAGATGACACAGCCCTAAATTTACGCTGACGGGGTCATTACCAACGCAAGGGCCCATACTCGATCGTGTATAGCGCAACGCAAGGGGCGGCCGAAGGGGGCCACAAGGCTGTGACACATTCGGGCGGTAGACTAAGACAGTGGCGTGCAGGGGTGGTGTTCCAACGCGAAGGAACAGTGAGGCTATCACAAGTTGGGCGACAAAGAGTCCAGTAAGCGGGTGGCGCTTCGTGTTGAGCAGGAATCTGGAAATCAAATACGGCAGGCACATGGTGCCATGTTCTCCCTGCAGTTCGTATATCATCACTGCGTCTTGCCGCCTGTACCTTTTACTCCCCTCTCCTTCGGCCCCTTGGCGCACCCTGCGATTGTTCTTTTTACCAGTTGACCATGAACTTCTCATGACAATCGCTTCCATGCAGCCATGCATCGCAAGCTCGTCCTCCTCTTCATCCCCGGGCTGTGCTTCCTCTTCATAGCCACGAGCCTGTACCTCGGCCGCGACCATCTGACTCGGCTATCGAATCTCTACCTGCCTCTCCAGCACGATGCGGTGACAGCGGATGCTGTGGAGCCGGAGCCGTCCATCTCTTTCTCGGCGGAAGCTTACATTCTCCCGACGACAGAGAGTCCAGAGTCTTTACCCACGACACCGAGTCTTGACTCTTCGCCAACAATCCCCAACCTGATCGAGACCCCAACGAGCAAGAGCATTTCCCCCGCGACGACCGAAAGCACCAGCGCCTCAACAAGCCTCGCCGTTTCCTCCGCATCCCCGATTATTCCCATCTCCAATGGTTAGCCCCCGCTGACATGCCCCGATTACCCGCACGAGACGTGGCGCATTGAATCTGACTAACACTCGAAACAAAGGTGCCATCCTCGACGCCAAACAAATCACGCCCTTCATCACCGCCATTCTCGACCCCTCCGCGACAGAGCCTCCCCGCCTCGAGTGCCCCCCGCTAGACACGAAGCGTTATGCACCACTGCGCAGAGCGGTGCATGACCGAGAAAGTCCCGGTGATGACGATGGTCCCCGCATCGACTACTTCTTTGCGCTCGACCTGCGCAACTGTGTAGATCTCCTACCGCGGCTGCTGGGCAGCGTCGTCGAGGCCGCGCGCTTTTTAGGCCCAGAGCGCTGCGCCCTTTCAATTGTGGAAGGCAACTCCAAGGATGGCACCTCCGATGTGCTCGAGGCTCTACGGCCATTCCTCGCAGACGTGGGACTCAGCTACTTCTACAATCGCTCCGACATCAACCCTTCCAAGGGCGCGCGCATCCGCAAACTCGCCCAGCTCCGGAATCTGGCCCTGAAACCGCTATTCAAGCGAAAAGTGCACGTAACGGAGGACACAACCGTGCTCTTCATCAACGACGTGGCCGCCTGCGCAGAGGATGTTTTGGAACTGGCCCTGCAGCGCCGCAACCTCGGTGCCGACATGACCTGCGCCATGGACTGGAACTTTCCCGGCACAGACGACCCCTGCTTCTACGACGTATGGGTCGCCCGCCTCTGGGAGACGGGAGACACCTTCTTCGAGATCCCGCCCAACGGATCCTGGGACCACGCATGGGACCTCTTCGCCAAGGCTCCCAAGACACGCGCCCGGTACCACGCAGGCCAGCCCTTCCAGGTATTCGCGTGCTGGAACGGCGCCACAGCTTTCACGGCCGCGCCGCTGCTGCACGGCCTCAAGTTCCGCGACGTGAGGGGCGACAGGGACGAGTGCTTCCAGGGCGAGCCGGAGCTGTTTTGTAAAGATATGTGGTTCAGGGGGTACGGCAAGATCGCCGTGGTGCCGACGGTGAACCTCGAGTATACGGACGAGAGGGGGGCGGACATCAAGAGGTTGAAGGGGTACGTGGGGGACCTGGTGAGGAATCATGAGGAGGATAGTAATGTGATCAAGTGGAAGGGGCCGCCGGAGAAGGTAAAGTGCATGCCGAGTTTTAATCGGCAGTCGTGGAGGGCGTGGAACGAGACGTTGAGATGACATGATATACATAGCATATGATACCAGTTGCATACCTACGCACATTTTCATTCTCCGGCCGGGTTCCGGTTTAAGTGGGGACCACCGGGACTCCGTGATTATTGGCAAGAATAGTGGGGCACGGAGCGGCCCGCTTGGTGGGACCGAAGGCATCACTGTCACTGGGCTATTGTTCCTCTGAACAATAGCATCAATCAGATGTCACAGGTGAGTTCATAGCCAGCATATCCAATTCGCAAGTCTATCATGCAAGTCTAATGAAAGTTCCAGACAAATGCGACAAGTCCAAAGCAGTCCAAGCAAAACTAGTAGACACTATTCCCTCCAAAGCAATGCAGATGCCTTGATCCGCCAATGTCCATCAAAGTACATGTATGTGTCCTCTAAATCCCAAAACCAGTAGTATCTTTTCCGCGCTCCATTCTCGGCTGCCCTGTACACGCTCAAATCCCTCTCCCCTGGATCCGCTCCGCCGCAATCCCATACGAAGAAAGCGTGTCCCCCACCTCGCAAGGATCCGGCCCGAACTCGACCTTCTCGAAGCCCTCGGGTCTATCCTTCTCCAGCGCCATCTTCCCCATCTGCGCCTGGCACCGGAAACTGCCAAACTTGTACTCCACGACGGACCGTCCGCCGTTGCCCCTCTGCCCGTGGACGATCAGCTCCGTGACCTCGTCGACCTCGAAGACGAAGCGCCGCTTGAAGAAGTCGGTCAGGCTCTCCGGGTTGACAAAGTCCGACTTGCCCGTGACGATGAGCACGCGCGAGGCGTTGCCGGCGAGGGCCTCCTCGCGGTACTTGACGCGGTTGTGCGTGACCCGGACGGGGTAGCCGCTCACTCGGAGCCCCTGCGTCAGACTCTTAGAGAGGAGGAGCTGCGCCGCGGCCGGGGTGAAGAAGACGACCTTGGCGGCGGCGGTGACGTGGCGGGTGTAGTCGGGCTCGTTGATGACGGTGCACCAGATGCGGCCGATGTTGCGGATCTGGCTGAGGAGCTGGCTGTACGTCACGTCGGGGGGCAGGTTGGTCAGCCAGAGGGCGCAGTTCTGGTCGGGCGGGAGGTCCTCGACGCTGGCGTTGCGGGAGCTGTGCTCGCCGCGGTAGTTGTCCGAGAAGGCGGTCGGCTCGGCGGGGCGGGCGTCGCGCGACACGCGGTTGTCAAACGGCCGCTGGCTGCTGTGGGAGATGGCAGCCATGGGGCGGAAGCCTCGCGGGGGGGAAGCCGGGTCGGAGGTGACAGACTGGGAGACGGGGGACGTGACGGGGTTGTTGCCGTGCTCGGAGCGGGTGTTTGTGAGCCACGAGTCGATGAAGGGGGGGAGCTCAGTGGCCGGCTGCCGGGTCAGAGGCCGGATGGCAGGTGGAGCTGCAGCCGGAGGAGCGGCCGGAGCAGCAGTCTGGGAGCCCACCTGGAGGTTTCCAAAGCCAGGGACGAGTTCCTGCCAGAGCGCCTGGTAGGGAGCCATGCTCTCTGCGGCCTGGCGGTGGGTGGTGTAGGGCGCCGTGTTCAGGGGCGGGTTCGCAGGCTGGCGGATGGGAGCAGCTGGGACAGAGGTCGCCGTCCCGCCGTAGTAGCGCTGCAGTCTAGTCTGGCCGGGGATCCTGAATGGGCTGGGAGACGGCAGGTTCCAGTCGTACGGGAGGTTGTTGATGAAGTCGGCCATCGGGGTGCCCGATCTCAAGCGGAGCGAGGGCGAGTCGGCGTGCTCTGCAGCGTTCGTGTTGTTGATGTTGCCTGCGGTGGTGTTGTCGGCCAATCTTGGGTCAGTGGGAGGGGTGTTGGCGCCAGATTTGGGAGTGTCGATGCCGTCGGTCGATCCGAAAGTACCAGAGCTGGATGAGCGAGGCATGTTGGCAAAGGGAGAAGTTCTTGTCGAGGTTGAGGGAAGTAGTTGATGTGAGTCAAGGTTGCTAGTGCTATTGAATGGTTGATGAATAGCGAGGATGATGAGTTCAAGTTTCGATCTGGAAAGGGAAAAGGGTTCCCGATTTATAGTCGGAGTATTGAGCGAGTGAATGGGCCCTTTTCGAAATCGGTGATTTCTACCTATTGAATGAGGCAGGCCACCATTCATGAAGCAAAAAGTCTTTGACAATAGGCGTGAATGCGGGGCCAAGTTGAAGAAACACTTGGGCACGCTACACGGAACCAGAAAAAGAGCACGGCAAGATAAAAGGAAAAAGAGGTTCGGCAGCGTGCAATATATGTCCCCGTCTAATAAAGAAAATCCCTTGTTCATGTGTTCCGGGCCAAACATTGACGATGCAGGCCATGGGGGTCGTTTGTCGGGTAGCAGCGCTGAAGGTCTCCGCGGTCAAACATTGATACGTTGCTTTGGAGCTGGAGGAATTGGTTCGCGGAGGAATGGCATGATCCACGTGGGAAGTGTCGTTCTGAGGTCATCATTAACGTACAGTCTTTGATGAACAGTCTTCGTTGAGCTCATATCTTTGACTTGTTTGCGTCTTCACTCGACAGTACACAGCATCTGCAAGTTCCCCCGACATCGTGAATACAACAAAGACATTCTACAAGATACAGCAAGAGCCCTTTGTCTAGATGGCCCTCACCCGACGTTCAAACCTCGGAACCGCCCTGGTAAACCTCCCCGGGTCGTCCCTCGCCCCCTCCCTCCAGTACTCGTACTCTATCCACGCATTCTCCGGCATCTGCTCGTCCATCGCGGCCATCCACCTCCCCAGCTGCGGACTCAGCGGCACAACCCCCGTCTCCAGCACGTACTCGTCCCACAGCTCCATCAGCTCCCTCAACCTCTCCGGCTCCTCATCCGACAGGTCGTGCACCTCTCCCGGGTCGCGGGCAAGGTTGTACAGCTGCCAGCGCTCGGGGCCCTTCGGCTTCGGTATGAAGACGATCTTCCAGTCGCCCTTGCGGCAGGCTGCGCGGCCGCACGTCTCCCACCCGTTTACAAAGTCCTGTTGGTGGATGCGGGGGGACGAGCCGAGGAGGTAGGGGACCATGGATCTGCCGCGCATGGGGACGACTTCGCGGCCTTGGTAGGTTGGGGCCGGGTGCTTCACGCCGGCCATGTCGAGGATGGTGGGCGCGAGGTCCATGACGGTTGCGAACTGGTGGGTGATGGAGTTGGGCTGGGAAAGGGACCAAGGGGGCTTCATGAGAAAGGGGACGCGGACGCCGCCTTCAGTGGTGTACGCCTTGTAGAGCCTGCTCGGAGCCGTGGCAGCCTGAGCCCACCGGGGGCCGTACCAGATGAACGAGTCCCTGTTGCCGAGGTTGTCGAGGCTGTTGTTGTAGTACTTCTTGAGATGCTGCATCATGGACCCCTGGACGATGGGGTACGCTTCGTAGGCTGCGCCCTCGGCGCCATTGTCCGACAGGAAGCACACAAAGGTGTTGTCCAGCTCGCCAATCCCTTCGAGGTAGTCGACTACTTTCCCGACGTTGACGTCGATGCATTCCACCATGGCGGCAAAGACCTCCATTGCGCGGCACGAGTTTGCGCGCTCCTCGTCGCTCATCTCGCTCCATTCTTTAACTTCGTCGGCCACCACGGGGTGAGGCTCTACATCCTCGGGGATTAACCCCAGGTCTTTGAGTCTCTGGAGGCGCTTCAGACGGAGAGCATCGGGTCCGTCGTCGTAGACACCTAGGTACTTCTTGATGTACTCTTGGGGAGCTTGGAGCGGCCAGTGTGGAGCAGTAAAGGGGAGGTATGCAAAGAAGGGTCTCTCATCGCCGTCTTCTTTCCAATCTTGAAGGTACTGCAGCATCTTGTCGCCATAGCCATCAGACGAGTACCAACCGTCGGGCAACTTCCTAACGTACTCCCCATCCTCGCTATGCAGCGCAATGACGCTCATGGTGAGAAACTCGGGCGACTCCTCACCGACCTCCAGCTGCGGCTCGTAGGCATAATGGTTACTGCACGCAGGCAGGTGCGCAAAGCTCCGATTGAAGCCCCTGACTTTAGGGCTCCTTTCGGGCGTCAGTCCCAGATGCCACTTGCCAGCCATGAGCGTCTGGTATCCCGCGTCGCGGAGCACCTCCGGCAGCGCAACGACCCTCTTGTTGAGGTATCCCTCGTACCCGGGCATCCCCCTCTGGACGTTTGTGGACATGGTCCCGCTCAGGTCGTTCTGCCCGGACACGTTGGTCCACTCGATGAGGTTGCCCAGGCCGGCGATGTGGTGGTCTGTCCCCGTCATGATCATGGCTCGCGAGGGGGAGCAGGCGGCTGCGGCGTGGAAGTCTGTGAAGCGGAGGCCGGTGCTGGCGAGCTTGTCGAGGTTGGGGGTGTTGATCTCGCTGCCGAAGGAGGCAATGTCTGAGAAGCCGAGGTCGTCGGCGACGATGACGAGGAAGTTGGGTCTTTTTGAGGTCATGGTGACTGGGGAGGAGCAAGTGAACAACGGGAATGGAACAGTTGAGATGAAGGGCTCATAGCTGGGCGTCCAGGTAATATACCTGATCACTCAGAGAGCGTCTTTGGTGGGGTTGAGATGACAGCCGTCGGGTTTCTTCTCCAGACCGAGAGCCGATGTTGACGGCTACATGAAACGGCAACCTATCAAATCCTAAAGTGCTGTGCAGACTTGATGATCAGTTACGCCACTAGGTAAGTAGAGGTGTAAGATCAATGGGAGGACTCACAACTCGGCCCATTCGCATTGGAGCTGAGACCGGCGATGGTAACCTGCATCGGCTTGTCGGGTTCGTCCAGAGACGAGAGGTCATGGGCACAAGTCCGATGATGTGGATTGGAGAGAGATGAGTGATCCCCTCCCGCTCCAAGTACCTTGTAGTGAAAGAGCATCATCAATCGCGTCAAATTGCTGTGGGACGACGGGATGAATCATAGAGTGAGGGGGACCTGGCTCGGATAGCAGTGCTACGGAAGAATGACGATGAGCACGGCAAAAAAGAGGCCCTCCAAACGAGCGAAGACGGCTGCAGTTCACACAGGAATAGTCAAGAGACGACAGGCAAAAAGAATGCGGTTTATGTGGATCGAACACATGACCTTCAGATATCAATGATTGAAGTTTGACTTCAGTCTGACGCTCTCCCAACTGAGCTAAACCCGCTTGATGATCTAGCCTTGCTTAAACTGGTACTTGAGAACGTGCCTTGGAGTCGTCGACTAGGTGTCTGTATTCTTGCAGCGATGGCATTGGCTTCAATTGTGACTTTAATTAGAGTAGGCGTTCGGTGGATGGCCAATTGGGTATGACTAAGTTTTCTCATTACCAATGGAGAAGACAATGGTCAACGTTGAACTCGAGGGCGTCAATTTAATGTGTTCACCATGCTGTCACCAAGAATGGCCAGCCATTGTCATTTGCGAAGCTGCTCAACTTGTCCCAGTAAAAATGTTGCTCGAGTCGAAGTTTGCAGCAGTCCCACAGTGAAACTGGTCATTCTCCAGCAATTCCATGCCTAAACATCAATCACTCCCGAGTCGATCCTATAGGGTACGAGTCGAGTGCCGAGAATAGCACCGGCAGTTCGGCCGCAAGTGGAGAACAGCCAAAGAGCAGCAAGACAACAGGCGGGAAGAGCTGACCTCAAGGGGGGACTTGACTGCACTCAGGACCAGTTTTGCAACGTTCAACCTTGCCTGAACTATTGCCTCCCGTCGCCAGGCACTCCTCCAAGTTGACTCCTCACCGGACTAGCGCACCGAGCTAGATAAAATCACATCTAGAAACAGACGCTCAGTAGGACCTCCTTGGCGAATGCCAACAAGGCAGACGAGTCCGGTAGAAAAGTGATGCGCCTTCAACCTTACAGAGCGCCCCGGATTTAGCGTTTCTGGGTGGCTGCCTTGAAGCGGGGACGGGGGGTTCAGGGCGCAGACAGGGCTGAGAGGTTCCAGTTTTAGGGCGATTCAGGCCAGGGGAGCTTGTGCACGGAGCTGAAGGTCCAAGCTCCTCTAGCGGATCAAGCCCCAGGTTGACAGTCCTGGAAGTGCAAAGTCCTAGACAGAGGAGCAACCTGGCTTTGAGATGTCAACAACCAGTGACATCAAGAGGACCAACACTGTCAGACGAGGATCGACGAATCCTACGGCCATGACGCGACCTCTTCTACATCCCCAATGGCCTGACGTTGCTGACGGTTCTGCTCGGGCTACCTCATCCTGATGTGCCGATTCGAGTCAGCCGGCGCGGGGCTTGAGACGCCTCATTGCGAACCAACCGGATCACTTCACTGTGTGTGGTTGACGGTACCTTGTCTCCGCATATCAGCACGCTGAACAAACCCATCATCAATGGCGTTTCCTAGGCGAACCATGCCAGGCAACAAGTCCTAAGTCAAGCCACCCTCGTCAACAGGCTGCCATCCTCCATGCAGGACAACACACAGCCCTTCCCCGACCCCTTGCTTCAACGGAAACCTAATAACACTAATTCTCTGCCTGGCGGGCATTGACCCTTTCTCTTTTCAAGCCTCAAAAAACATTCCCTCTATAAGATCATGCTGTACGCCGACAACCCGTCCGACAGCTCATCATACTCATCCTCATCCACCTGGCCAGCATCAACCAGACGACGACTCACAATGGGCCTCGAAGACATGCGCGACGAGGCGTCGGACCTCATCTGGAAGTGGCGCTGCAAGATGACGCGCCGCAAGGACTCGCCCCTCGACGAGCCCGTCGACAAGGACTACGACGGCGGGGACGACGACGCCGAGGCCGTGGCGCCCAAGGACCCTACCTTTGGCGCAGACAGCGTCATCAAGACGCTGTACGAGGGGCGCAACTCTACTCCCGGCGACTACGAGTGGGTGGACTACCCGCCCAAGCAAATCTCCAAGGCCGTGGCCCGCGCGCAGGACCGCGTCGCCATCAAGGTGTACAAGATCAAGGACCTCGTCAAGGGGAGGACATCAGGTCGCTACCCTCTCAAGTACCACCAGGTGGACGTGCAGAATCCTTTGTTAGTAGCGGCGCTCGAACCCATCCTCAAGAAGGAAAACATCTACCTCGACGTCCACGACACGGCCACCTTCAAGGAGCCCTTCCGCCCGCTGTGGTTCTGCCAGGACGACATCCGCGAGCTGTACCGCCAGGCCAAGCAGGACGAGCCCGTGAGGGCCTACCTGCAGCTGTTCCTGCGGGTGCTCGACGAGATCTTCCGCGACCTCAAGACCAAGCGGCGCCACCTCCTCGACAAGGGGCTCATCGACTTCCGCACCGCATGGACCCTCTTCCCGCGCGACTCGACCGTCTACAGCTACGGGCTCAACTCCGAGTTCATCTGCAAGGTCGACGGCACAGAGTACGACGGCGACCTGGCAGACGTGCAGCTCGTCATCACCGCCAAGGTCATGACCTTCAACGGCGAGGAATTCGTCTGGCGCAAGAAGCAGCTCGCCATAGACGGCTTCGCGGGGAACCGCCCCGTCCACGAGCTGCGCCACTACCCCTTCGACATGCACAAGGACCAAGGCGCCATCACCAAGCGGCTGCGAGCCCGAGGCGAAAAGGTTCTGGGCCTGCAAGGCCTGACGTACTGCTCCTACAACGGCATCGCCCTCCACCCCGGTGAGCAGGGCTGCGTGGAGAAGCACAACGTCGAGTGCCGCGTGCTGGTCGACGTGGTAGGCTACAACAAGTACCACCTCGCGCAGGGCAAGCGCGAGAACAAGGACCCAGAGGTGGAGAGGAACCACGTCAGCCGCCGGCGCCGCAAGAGGGAGCTCGAGGACCTCAAGCCAGAGGGCAAGAGTCCGAGCAGCCAGCAGAAGAGGCTGAATGAGGAGCAGCAGGCCAAGAACAAGGAAGAGATTCTGCAGCGGCCTGATGAACTGGCCTTCATGTCCGAGCTGATTGGGGGGTATGCCCTCAAGAACAAGATCTGGGGTGAGTTCACTCTCCACGATGTTGCGAACTGTATTAACCATTATAGTCTACTTTTACGTCGAGGACCTCGAACCCATCGTGTGGAACGACCAAGCCTACTCGCACCTCGTCTTCGACGAACAGCAAAAGGACCTCGTGCTCTCCTTCGTCGAGAACCACAGCCTCACAAACGGCACCTCGACCGCAATGGAAGACGTCATCGTCGGCAAAGGCCAGGGTCTCATCCTCCTCCTGTCTGGGCCCCCCGGTACAGGCAAGACCCTTATGGCCGAGGCCGTCGCCGACCGTACCCACCGCCCGCTCTTCTACCTCCAGGCCGAAGACCTGGGCATCAACGCTGCCGCCCTGGGGGCGAACATCAAGCGCGTGTTCGAGATGGCGACGGAGTGGAATGCCGTGATCCTTCTTGACGAGGCGGATGTGTTCATGGCGGAGCGGAACCCCAACGACATTCACCGGAATGAGCTTGTGAGCATCTTCCTCCGAGAGCTGGAGTACTACCGGGGCATCATCTTCCTGACTACAAACCTGTATCACACCATCGACACGGCTTTCCGTAGCAGGGTTAGTCTGCACCTGCTGTTCAAGTCGCTCAGCCGAGAAGCCCGCGAGACGGTCTGGCGCAAGTTCCTCCAGAGGCTGCCGCAGCAGAACCGCGTCAGGGAAATCTCCGACGATGACCCCGCAACGGGCGAGACCACGCCCGTCAACGGAGGCACAGACGAGGCTGAGGGCGAGGAGGAGAGGTCGGCCGAGGACAAGCCGCTCGACGACGAGGACATTGCCGAGCTGGCGCTGTGGCAGCTCAACGGCAGGGAGATCAAGACGGCCGTCAAGATGGTCAAGAGCTGGTGCGACCACAAGGGCTACGTCATGACGCTGTCGAGGCTGGAGAATGGCATCCGGGTGACGAGTCCGCATGCCAGCAAGGATGGGGATGTGGACAAGGACTTGTACGAGTAGTCATCGTGTGTTGCTTTTGAGGGTCGAGATACCAGTCATGCTGCCTGTTTTTGTTTAGATACCGTAATAAGTTGGGAGTCTGTTTCATTGATTCACTGTATTTGACTCTGCTTCATCAAACCATGTGTCAATTACCTCGCTGTATTTTGTGTGTTCGTGATACCATCCGTTCCCCATCCGTAAAACAAGAACCAGCCATCTACGGTAAAGCCCAAACCAAAATCCCCACCAGCCCTTGCCATTACCATCATCAAGACAGTCACGCAAAATCGTATTTTTCATTCCAACACATTCATCCCCTTGAACGCAATGCCCTCCTCGCACCCGTCGGTGCAGCCTTGCTCTTGACAACCCCAGTGGGCTTCGATCCCTCAGCCTTGCTCTGCGTCTTTGCAGCTCGGCCTCGCTTTGCAGGTTCGGCAGTGTTCTTCGCGCTGGGAAGCTCGCCCTTGCCCGCCTTGGCCTTTGCAGCCTTTCCGCGGGTTTTTGGTTTCTCTTCCTCTGCCTTCTTCTCCGCGGCAGGCTGTGCGGTTTTCTTGGCGGCACCGCGGCCGCGGGGCTTGGCGGGTTGGGCTTCGTTTTCCGCGGGAACCTCTTCAGCAGGCTTCGAGCGGGTCGATCTGCCGCGCGTAGGCGCTGGTTCCTCAACTGCCGCCTTGGCAGCTTTTGTGGCCCGTCCCGTCTTTCGGCCGGTGGTGGGTGCTTCTGGTTCGGGAGCTGGCTCCTCCGCCTTTCGAGTTGTCCGACGCTTCTTGGCCGGAGGCTCAGGGGCCGGTTCTTCTGGCTCAGCTGCTGTGCGCTTGGATCGGCCGCGCTTGGTAGGTTCAGGAGCAACCTCTTTAGTGGCCTTCGCGGCGGCTGCTCGTCCGCGTCTCTTAGGCGCCAGCTCGGGCTCAGCCGCGGCATTCTTGGCCATCTTGGCGGAGACAGCTGCAGCGCCGCGCTTCTTTGCCGGAGCAGGTTCTGCAGCAACCTTTTCGGTAGCCTTGGACGCGGCTGGTCGACCACGGGTCCGCTTGGTTGCTGCCGCAGGCGCTTCCTCTGCAGCAGCCTTGGCGGCACGGCCACGCTTCTTAGGGGCTGGTTCCTCAGCTGGAGCCTCTTCTTCGGCAACTGCAGCAGCCCGACCTCGCTTCCTGGTCTTTGGTTCAGGAGCGGGTTTCTCGACCTCCGAGGCTACGGCATTCTTGGGTGGCCGTCCGCGTCTCTTGGGAGGCTCTGCAGAAGGAGCTGCAACCTGCTCATCATCTTTAGGCGACTCCACAGTTCGGCGACTCTTTCGTGTGGCAGGAGCTTGAGCCTTGGTAGCTGAAGCGGCGGCCTTTCTAGTCGGTCGACCTCGTTTGGCGGGAGAGGGAACAGCACGCGGCTTGACGGGACTGCCGCGCTTCTTGGCAGAGGCTACATCAACAGATCGGGTGGCTTTGCTGGAACTCCTGGGCGCTTCGGGCTCTGTCTTTGCTGACGCTGGCTGGGGGGTGTTCTTCGGCGGCCGGCCGCGCCTCTTGGGAGTGGTAGCAGGTGTCGCGGCAGGTGTATCTTCCTCCGCAATGGTCACTCTACGAGACCGGACACTGCTCGGAGTGGGCACTGTCGCACGAGGCCTGGGAACCGTTCGAGGAGTCCGACCCGTGATAGCCTTGCGAGGCGTGGGTGCGGTGGCCTTGCTGGCACTGGCAACACGGCGACCTCTCGCAGACATCGGGGCCTTGGCGGTGCCTGGTTCCGCAATCGGCGTCGCCTCTGACTTCCTCGGGCGGCCTCTCTTTGCAGTGCTCACTGGAGCCGCTGCTGGAGTGGTGGTCGCACTCTTCGGGGGACGTCCTCGCCTCTTGGGTGTCTGAGTGGGCATGGCGGCCAAAGCCTTAGCAGGCATAGACTTGCGCGTGCGCTTGGCAGCCGATGCAGGAGCTTTGCCGGCGGCGGGGGATGCCGGTGCGGATGCGAGACTGCGCCTTCCGCGAACACCTTTGACGACAGACTTGCCAGCTGAGCTAAGAAGATCTTTATCAGTGCGCCTGCTTCGCTTCGTGGACGAAGGTGGCACGGCAGATTCGTCGGCATCGACTGGTGAGGTGGGAACGTCATCAGAAGCGGGGATCTCGGCATCAAAAGTGGCCTTGTCGGGTTCTGGGATCGACTTGAGCTCAACAACAAGGGAAGGAGTCGATTGAGCTCTTCTAGCTTCATGTTTGTCGCCTTGTGAAGCGAGGCCGGGCGTGCCAGGAGGGGCCGACATCCTCTTTGACGGTTCTGCCTCGATGGAAAGGAAAGGGCCCTTGGCAGCGCTGGGGGGTTCTGAAGCAGCTGACGGTGGTTCCTGAGATTTTGAAGGCTCTTGGGGGTGTTCCTCTTCGGCCAGTCGGTTTTGGTCGTTGGCCGGCTCAGGTGGTGTCTCCTCTACGCGCTCGCTCTCATGACGCCCAGCAACTATCTCCTGCTCGACCACGACGGGCACCGACTCCGGTTCTTTTTCCGAGGACTGAATGACGGTCTCGATGAGTTGATGAATCTCAATTCGCGACTCGGTTACGGTGGGTGCAGCAACGATGCTATCATCCTGCCCGAGCTCCTCGGTCGTGTCCTGCTGAATAGTGGCGTCATTCTCGGCTCGCGCAGCCGACTCCTGCAACGGCGACCAAGCAGCGCGCGGAGTAGAGTCCGCGGTGGGTTCATCAACGGGTTCCTGCACATAGACGTTTGGCTGATCATTGGACGGAGTGGACAGGCCCGAGACATGAGCGGGCAACCCAGACGCGGTAGGCGACGCCAGCCTCGGATTGCTGCTGACGGTGGCATCCAGCGCCGACGAGTCGCGCTGCCAGGACCAGCTGGGGGCGGGATTGGGGCTCAGGCCGAGCGCCATGCTGGCTTCCGGGGCGGGCGGGCGCGACATGAACAGCGGGTTGAAGAGCGGCGACGTCTCGGGGCGGTACGACTCGGCGAAGGAGGCATCGTCGGCCTCGATGTCGTTGGGGCCGCTGGCGACCGCGTTGGGCGCACCGGGCGACGACGATGCGACGGCGACGCGCTGCGCGGACCCGAAGCCCAGCCAGTTGGACGACGAGCCGGAGCCAGAGGCGCCATCCTGCCCAAAGTTGAAGTCCATTGGCGATGGAAGACAGCTCGATTGGGCTGACAGCGATAATCACGATGGACTCTGTTGACTGAGCCAAAGTTCGTGATGATGTAGCCTCAGAGTCGGAAGGTCAGACGCGTCCTCTGCCAACGGGGGATGGGGGCGCGTTTTCCGCTGACACTGGCCGGGGGTCCACTTTTCCCCTCGATTCCCTGTTCCTGTGTAACATAATGCGTCGGTTCCAGAAAAAGCAGCCGCTTGTAATTGTTTCGATCTGGCGCCTTGGCAAAGACAACGTCTATTCGAACCGCGCAGTTGACGGATTCGGTGGAACAAGAGCTCAATTGCAAGCAGGACACGAGGGGGTCTACACCATCATCTGATACCGGTTTCATGCAGTCGCGCTGTTGGACGAGTCGGGGACCTTTGTTCTTGACTCAGGATGAACAAACTCGACTTCCCCTTGTCCTGGACTCGATGGTGCAACCGCTTCGACACAGCCATGATCCATCTCTCTCTCCTCCATGTTCAAATAAGCAACGCACTAAAGCGACCTACCATTTATCCCGCATTCCCGAAGCTATCCTCAATGGGTCCTCGCCAGCATGTGATTGACGAGCCAGGTGATCTGAATAGCCCAATCTCCAGCACAGCCACCGCCAAAGGAGGAGTGGGCTCTCTGTCGCCCTCTCGGACCCCGTCAAATCATCCAACTCAATCCCCCCTCTGAAACGACCTGTCAATGACATGCGATGGCCTAAACGGGTATCGCGAGGCCTCCTCTCCCCCCGGTATCCATACCGCCATTTCCCAGAAACAATGGGCAATGGCGCTTGGTATCGGCCATGCTCCCCAAATGCCGATCCCCAAGTCTAAGCCCCCCCTTCGTCATTTCTGTGGGGGTTGCCTTGTCTCCTATTAACATGTCCATGACAGCCGCCGGTTCCTGGCCTTATTGACGGTGGTGGCGAAATACAGGCGCCGCGTTAGAAGTGCCAGGTTTTAGTGTTGACGCAGTAACCTTAAGAGCCTGCATATGGCTTCATACCTTATCCGAGGGCCAGCGAAAAAAAAAAGCATCCGGGGGGCCTGGGGCACCCCTAATTTCAAGTTTTTTTGCCAGTGCCAGCAACTTTTCTCACTCTCTGTTTACATCCGTTTGGCCCTTGGGGGGATTAAACTTGCCCTTGCTCGGAAACCCGGCACGCACAACTCTTCTCTTGCTCACTCTCTCTCCCTCTCCCAAATTCTCTCTCACTCCCAGACCGCACCACCCCTACGCTACCCTGCCCTGCGCAGGACCCCTTCTTCAGTTCGAAGCTACGTGATCGCCAACCTTAAACCCGATCCAGGGACCTGCACCAGAGATGGCAAAATGGAAGCTGCTGGAGCTCAACTATGTTACTATTCACTGTAAGTGCCAAGCGCCGAGACGCGATCCCCCCCTTGACCCCCGACCATGCGGCTGAGATCTGATCTTGGCGCGCAGATGGGTATATTACTTTGATGGGCCTGCTCAGTTTCGCTGTATTGTTGCCCGCCGGTAATGTGAAGGCCATAGATGCCTACTTTTTTGGAGCTAGCTCCTCAACTGAGTCCGGCCTGAACACGTAAGGCCAGCCCCCCCGACCTTGGTAGGTTGCTCCGCAAGAGGGTGCTAATCGTATAACATCGCTGCAGGGTGGACCTCAAGGAACTCAAGACCTACCAGCAATTGTATCTGTATTTTGTACCGATGTTCACAAACATCGGGTTCATCAACATCATCGTCGTTGTGGTCAGACTCTACTGGTTCCGCAAGCATCTTAAGCAGACAGGTTCGTCCCTCAACCACCTCTTTGTCTGGTCCAGGATGCCGCGCTGACGCTCTTGACCCCAAAGCGCCACTACTGCTGAGCAGACAGCGCCACCAAGGCGACGAGGAATCCAGATCGGAGGGTGCCCACACTGACTCACAGCTGCCACCGCCTGAGACCTCTGATGAGCGTCCTGTGCCTGAACGCGCTGCTACTGACAATTCCCCGGCACCAGAGAACAAAGTGCTCCGCGTTGATGCTAGAAGCCAGACCGAGCCTGTTTCTGACCTTGCCGCCAAGAGCGCCGCGAAGGACACCGAGTCTGCGACTGAAGAAACAGACGGTGAAAAGACCGCCCAGGAGATCCGGATTACATTCGATCCATCCACGAATCTTCACCCCCGGCGCGAGACCACGTTGTATGTGCCTGGGCCTCGAGCCCGTGATCAAGGTATGTTTCACGAGAAAACGCCTCTATCGTCGAATGCTAACTTCATCCAGGAGAACCCCTAGTCGAGCTCAACGGTGACCGCATCAGTAGGGACGGCGGACAAGATGGTACATTCACCCCTTGTCTCCAAGAGACCCCCAGCTGACCACTTCCTAGACCTGGAAATAGAGGAACTGGGTCGCATCAACTCCGGCGGCCGACCTAGCCTTCGCCGTCGACTAACTGACGGCTCTAGAATTGCTGAAGCCCGCTCGATGGAACGCGTAGTCACCGCCGCCTCGTCCATGTTTGTCATTGGCAGCACCAGAGAACCCCCTAAGGAACGGTCTCTGACGCCTGCACCGACGCTCGCCGCCGGCGACTTTCCACGATTGTCCCGCGAAGTGACCGTTGGCAGAAACTCAACCTTCCACAATTTGACATCCCAAGACCGCGAGGAGCTCGGTGGTATCGAGTACCGAAGTCTGAAGTTGTTGCTCAAGATCGTGTTGAGTGAGTTAAGGAACGCCCGAGAGACGACATCATGACTGACCAATCCAGCCTATTTCTTTGGTCTTCACCTCATCGGCGTGATCTGCCTCATTGGCTGGATCCAGTATGCCAGCAGTGAATACACCGACTATCTCCGAGAATGCGGCCAGAACCGCATCTGGTGGTAAGTTCCTCCTCCCCTTGACCACTCAGGGGCCTCTTCTCACGAAGGATCTGTTTGATAGGGCCATCTACTCAGCACAGACAATGACCGATAATCTGGGCTTCACACTGACACCCGACTCGATGATCTCGTTCAACAACGCCCCAGCCCCGATGCTGATCATGAGCTTCCTCGCTCTCGCTGGCCACACCTGCTACCCTGTGTTCCTCCGACTTGTTATCTGGACCATTTCCAAGATCGCTCCCCGCCAATCGTCTCTGAGAGAGCCACTGTCATTCCTCCTGAATCACCCGCGCCGGTGCTACACCCTTCTCTTCCCCAGCGGCCCAACTTGGGCTCTATTCGCCATCCTTATTCTACTCAACGGCATCGACATTCTGCTGATCATCGTGCTGGATCTCGACAACGAGGCTGTGGCTAGTCTCCCAGCCGGTCAGCGCACAGCAGCAGCGATCTTCCAGTCCGTCAGCTCCCGACACACGGGCACTGCGAGTTTCAACCTGGCCGACGTTAATCCCGCGGTCCAGATGAGCCTGCTAGTCATGATGTACATCTCCGTCTACCCGATTGCCATCGCCATTCGTTCGTCAAATACGTACGAGGAGCGATCCCTTGGCCTGTACGAGCGAAGCAGGCAGCCGGACGAAAGAAAGGGTAGCTCGTACTTCTTGGGGCACCTCCGAAACCAATTGAGTTTTGATTTATGGTACATTTGTCTCGGCATTTTTGGTATTTGTATTGCGGAGTCCAGCCGCATTATGGATGCGGGCGACCCTGTTCGTATACTCCCTGTGTTTTCGTGAAGTTGCTGCTGACCGTCTCGCAGTCTTTTACCGTCTGGCACGTTCTGTTCGAAGTAGTATCCGCCTAGTAAGTTACACCATCAAGGTTGCGAAAGTGATGCTGACCACAGCTCCAGTGGCAACGTTGGCCTGAGTCTAGGATACCCGTCTGTGGCAACCTCATTCAGCAGTCAGTTCTCGACCATCAGCAAGCTCATTGTCTGTGCGATGATGCTCCGTGGACGTCACCGCGGTCTTCCTTACTCCTTGGACCGTGCTATTATCCTGCCCAACGAGAGATCGTGGAATGACGACGGCCCCAGCGACGAGGAGAGCCATGAGCACCGCGAGTAGTCGACTTTCAGGGGTTCCCCCCTTGGATGAGTTTACGAAGATTTGGACTTTTAACGACCGCGATTTGTACCGGAAGGGTTGCGCTTGTTTCTTTGTTTGGTAGATAGACGGAGTGTCTTTGTATGTCTGATAGAGCTTGGAGGTGGCTCAGGATACCCCATGTATAGATTCAAGGGATGCTGCCCATGACATGGATTAGAGTCGGCGCAGCACTAGAGAACATGAGAAACGGATAAATGAGCATTTCTTTTTGGAGTCAAAGACTCGGGTACTCCTGGCTGTTCGCGAACAGCTGCTGGCTGCCGCGTACACAAGTCTTCACGATCCTCTCAAGCTGACAGTGCAATAGTAGGTATCCATGGTCATTAAACAGCCTCTACGACTCCCTATCCATCTTCTCCTCTCCTTCCAGAAATATCTCATGCCCCGAACCCTCATACATAGCCATAGCCGTAAAACACCCCAGCACCGAAACCGCCGCAACACCCCACCACCCCCATGCGACCATCCCAATATCCAACCCATACCCATACCACCAGCCGCCCACAACAGGCCCAACCGTTCGAAACCCCGCCGAGACGCTCTGCCCCAGCCCATGTATGGTCCCCAGCACGCTCGGATGCGGACTACAATTGTTGAGCAGGATGATCGTCGCGGGCAGCGTAAACGTCCTCGCCATGACCTGGAGCAGCAGCACGAGGATGATGCCCCCCCAGATGAACGGCCCCGATGCCGGCTCCGGCGGCTGCGTCGTCGACGGCATGATAGAGATGTACGGCCCTACAAAGTATGCCACGGGGAAGAGCACGAGGAACCACCGGAAGGACCGCATCGTGCCGAGGCGGCCCTGGACTTTGGGGTAGAGGAAGATCTGGAGGAGGATGCCCAGCAGGCCGAGGAAGGAGCTCGCGACGCCGACTGTGGATGCAGGCATGCCGAGACCTCCTGTGAAGAGCAGGGGAAGCGAACGAGCATAGTTCTTCTCGGCGAGAGCCTCTCCAGAGGGCTTTGGGATGGTGATGGTGCCGTATCGGGGCGTCGAGAGGAACAGGGACCAGATGTTGGTGAAGGCCCCGAGCTGGAAGTCGTAAAAGGCGCTGTTGATGAGTGTGAAGCAGACGTTTCGGGTCCAGATCCGGTGGAACGGCAGATGACCCTTAGTCTTGCTCTTGGAGGGTGCTTGAGCGGCTGGCTTTTCGTTGAGGGGCTTGTCGGATTGAGGGACGTGTAGGTAGCCGGCGTTGGATTTGCCTCCGACGAAGAGGTGCCTGATGTAGGAGGCGAGGTGAAGGCCTGGATCGTACAGGGACCGCCTATCCTTGGAGGTCTACAAGTGTCAACGCCGGTTCATCAAGGGGGGTGAGTGAGTTTACCTCTTCGAGGAACAGGATGGTGATGATGGTCGACATGCCGAGGAAGAAGGCGTTGAGGAGACTGGGTAGAGCATACGGGTAAGCGAGAACCCATTGGAAGCCAAAGATGGCCCCTTCGCTAAAATAGCTTGGAAGTGTTTTTGTAGGATCAGCGAGAATGCCGCCCAAGACTGAAAGGTCAGTGGATTGTGACCTGAAAAGGGATGAGGGACGAACCTGGGCCGAGCATGCTAGCAGCGTTGAAGCTTAGCGGTAGGAGTAAGAATGCTCGAGATTGATACTTTTTCTCGATGGTAATTTCAGAAATCATGGTACGGCTATCACCATGTTAGCGTCAGAGGTCACTGCTTTCAAAGTCCTCAACTCACATAATCCCAACCGTCCCGTTGACAGCCCCCCCAAACGCCCTCCAAAACGCCGCCCAGAAAAACGTCGTCGAGAAGCCATACCCAACACACGACAGCGCCGTGCCCCCAAGGCCAATCACCAACGCCCACTTCCTCCCGCACCAGCTCGCGTCTGCGATCTTGCCCCAGAGGATTGCGGTGCAGACCTGCGCGCCCGTGAAGCAGCCCTGCAGGATGCCCGCGCGCTCCGAGATGCGCGAGTCCGACAGCGAGGGGTCCATGTCCTTGAGCTGGTAGAAGACGTAGGCCTGCAGCGAGGCGACCTGGAGGAAGTCGGCGAGGCGGCCGAGGAAGAGGACGAAGAGCTGGTCCTTCCGGGGGAGGGACATCCACGACACGGGACCTTTCTGGGCGGGGGGCTTCTCTGAGATGGTGGCCCGTCTCTCGATGTCGTCTTCTTCGAGATGGAATAGCTGATCGTCGGCTGGCTCGGATGGTCGGCGGTCGTGCCGCGGCCGGAGCCGGTGGTGGCCGGGGCCGGAGTCGTTGCTTAACGGACCGGGCATGGTGTAAGCGACAATGGAGATGGTATATCTCCGTGTGCGCAGGAAAGGGAAACGAGGAGAGAGAAACAGCAAGGCAGGGTCAGGGGATGTGATAGAGGGGAGGACAATGGTGACACTGTACCCGTCAGAGGCACACGACTGCAGAATGGTGATCTAGGAACTGAGAAGAATGCAAGCAATGGTAAAACGAAGGGGATGCTTATGCAAGATGAAGGATAGGTAAGAATTCGCCAAGCGATGCAGAGAAGGGAAATGCGTCTAGTTGATGAGTCGAACGCTGATAGGGAATGGGCCATGTATTGTGGCCTGTCGAAGAAACAACGTCTATAGGGAACGACGGAACAAAAGGAAGATGACGAAGCAGAGAAGCGTCGAGGTCAGTGGAGAAAGAGGCCGTCGACGCTGCCCGAGGATGTTTTTGCGTGGTGTAGGTAGGACACGTCAAGATCGAAGGTGATAAGATACGCGCAGAGACGAAACGTTTCAACAACGAAACACACCCTCAAATCATCAGCGAGCTCATCTCACGTCCCAAGGTCCACTGCGTAAATCAAGAGTGCGTATGCACCACGTACGGAGGACATTAAAACACCCGCGCGTCACTCCACGCAAGCACCCCCATCAAGAAGCAGCACAGATGCAAGACCCCGGCATCCACTATTCAAGCCTGGCAGAAAGGGGGGCTTCAAGTCTCAGCGTCTTGCTTGGCTGATCCCATAGCTTCTGGATCCTGTAAGGATGGGGATTCGAGAAATCGGGGAGTGGGAGAAGTTTCCGGGTGTGGTTCACACCACTAGAGGGGGGATCCCTCCACTGTGGATTTCAGGAGAAGGATTGGAGGAAAAGCTGATGAATGCGCAACACTTGTGACTGGGACGAAAACGCCTTAATCTCCATAGAACAGAACCAAGAGTCTGTTGTCATTCTCGTTCGATCACCACGATTCATGACTTTTCAGCTTCATCTTGAGGCACCTGGATCACTCGGATATAGCGCCTCCAATCTCGAGTGGACATAAGCTTCTCTGGTCACGCGCAAACTCCGTTGTCGAGAGGGACGGGATGCATGGAGGTGTTGGCTAATTACCACTGTGGTTTAGTGGCTTGGGGCCTGTCAAATTCCATGTCCAGGCGACGCACTGTGCCCACTCTGTGGGACATGCCCCGGAGGAAAGCTGCCAGTGCATGGAGCTTGGTGGAAAGCCACACACCACCAGCTTCGACATCGACCCAAACGTTTCGTTGGAGCAAGACAAAGGTGTTGAATACAGTAGAAAAGAGGTTGAACAACCTTGCTGTAACTACAATTTCAGCATCAGATACTAGAACAGGAGATGAGAGTTGAAGCCAGCCAAGTTCTAAACCATCACGTGAGGTTCGTCCTCAAATCCGCGTACACAGATGCGCCGCTTCCAACTTCAACATCAAAGCACAAACGCCCCTCCATGCCCTCCAGGACAAAATGGAAGCTACCCCTGTCAAGGCAGTTCGATGGCGCACCCATCTCCCGCTACCCATCACCCGATGGTCAGCGGCGCGCCACGCTCGGAACTTTGAGTCACTAGGAATCCCGGGACCTCGCCAGGCACAGAAAAGGCCTTGCACCGGGTCGTCGGTCGCACGAGGGGGGCGCCTTGTCCTGAGACGAGTCTCAAGTTGATCATCATCTTGGGCACGGAAGGGTAAGCATCCTGGACCTTTAATTACTGGAAATCGACAGCCACGTTGAGCTAATGGGTTCTCGTCCTTTTAAGCATACAACATGCAGCCTACGGACGTAATCAATCTTGAACTTCGGATCCAGCGAAAACGTCTCCGCCGAAGTTTGAGGAACGGCTGAGAGCCATCAAGGCGTTTCGAGTCCATTTGTCTCCACATGGTTCACTGATCATCATGGCGTCCACGCAGCTACGACGACCTCCCACAACCCGGAGGAGCTGCGTAAGGCTGAGCTGACGCATGCTTTTGTGTTGCAGTCAATCTTCCGGAAGAGACGTGGCTTCGAGATGGCTAGCGGCGTTGCAGATGAATTGACAATGAACGTGCTAGCTGTCAGCTTACGGTTCCAATAGCAATGTCAGCCTCATGTCTCATCTTCGGTGAAGACACAACGCCTGTCAACTGAACCAGAGATTCGCCAGGCACAAACTCCTGAAGATCTGATCAGCCGCGACCAAGCCTGGTCTTCAACCTTGTCAGGACAAGAATAGGCGGACCAGAATAGGTGCCGTCTTGCTGACAGACCAAAGATCCTTCATCTCGTCGGCAGATATCTGCACCCCTAGCCGCTCTATCAATCCTGGCCAGCCGCAACTGCACGTTGAACAAGGACGAGCTGGAGGCTTGGCCGCCACGGCAGAGTGGTACCGTGCGAGGCAATCCAACGCTGTGATTTCCCTGAATTACCACTACCCAGCCTACAATCACATGTGTTGTGCTGACTTGTGCTCAGGAGAACTTGACAGCGGCAAGGTGTAGCGTTTTGGTGGAAGAGGAAGCCAGCACCGACCAGGACAAGGACAAGGAAGATGTCATTCTCCGGTCCACCGCCTGTGTGCCCGCGAGGCATACTTGAGTGACTGGCGAATACAATACCAGGGGATACGCTCAAGGCGTTGACACGGTACAGTCTGGCGCGCCGCCACGAACAGCCACGGAAATAGGGGTCCTAGACGCGCGTTACCTCCCACAATCGGCACTGTCGCATCGAAGGAAGAATTTCGCTGGCTGAGGTTGATGGCTTTTGATGGAGACGCGTCCGGGATGTGGATGATTGGAGGGGGCCGATAGCCCGGGAATCTGGAGCACCGACATCCGGCTGCGGGAAGGGTGGATGTCGGTGCCGGCGGGCTGACAAGGTACGACGCACCTCGGGTGAGCCACAACGGAGATCTGCATTGTGGTTCACCGGGATATGTCGAGTCGTGCGATTAACCGTTTCAAGTCGGGTTGTTTTTTACATTCGACTGGGCCATCTTGAACTGTTGGACGTTGACAATCTAGACCGAAGTTCAACGAACAAGTACAACTCCACAGATCGTCGAGTTCAACGCTGACACAAGCTGTGGAGTCCCGTTCAGTGGGCGTTCACCTCCGGCCGAAACAAGACCGGGCGGGGACTAGCAGTGAAGGCGGTTCCCAGTCAACAGCCATCAGATGCCACAGACCAGAGTCTACCCTGCTGAATTGCGGACGATGTACCTCTGCAATGCAAGATCAAACACAATGTTCAATGCTAAACGCACCTCATCCTCCTTTATGCTCAGATCCTAGGGATTCTGCTCCATCGGAGCTGTCTTTTGGCAATCCATCACTTCGACTTCCTCTGCTAGGAACTTCAAAACGGTCAACAACAGTGCAATACAGACAGGTCCTGGCCGCGTAAGCTTGTTATTAGTGGAGGCGGGGAGGCTCCTTGGCACAGGTACTGATTGCCATGGTTGCGTGGGATATCGGGGAATACACGGACGGGATGGACTTGATGCTGGCCCAGGTACGGCGTCTTGGTGGAGGACCGGTCATGGTTCCCCTGATGAGATGCCAGGAGGTCGGCTCATGTTGAAACGCGGGCGTGGAATGGAGATGTTGTTCATCCTCTAACCAGTGGATGAAGAGCGGAATCGACGTTGATGTCTTCAATGTCTTGAATGAGAAAACAGAAGATTCCTAGATTCAATCCAAAGTTCGCTGAACCCTCTCACTTCTACACTCGATTTCTGAATCCATCAGGTCAAAGGCCAAAAATACAGTACATCTTCAATTCCACTTCACTGTGCTGCAGGGCCACCAGCTCGCTAAAGGCCCCACTAGAGCCTCAGGGGCGTGTCCGCACGCCTCCTGTGCTAGGATGAGGATGATGGGCTTTTCTAGCATCCAATGTCGATTCAAGGCCAAGACGAGATACAAGCAAACCTGGGCACGAAGCTTGGTCATCTACTTCGGGGAGATGCTGGAGAGTGGAAATATGGGGAGGGGGCTTCTTTCTTGGTGCACGCCATGTACACGCAGCAGGAGGGATGTGGGAGCAGAAGCAGAAGACCCTTTCCTATCCCCATATCCTCGAGGGAACGCGTAAAAGACCCGAGTCTTTCCTGTTCTTTATCTATCTTTCGTTCTCTTGCTCATATACCTAGCTGTGCGTCCGGCTTTCACTCCTTGAATCTTCCGGCATCTTCTCTCGACTGCTTCACCCTGCGATCTTCCTCGAATTCCTCGCTTCAACACCGCCACAATGTCCTACTCATCCCAATTCAAGCCCCGTCCCGTCACCGACATCTTCACCAATGACACGGCCATCAACCGTCGAAACTGCACCCGCAGCGTGCCCATGAAGGTCCTCATCCTCGGCGTTGGACGTACCGGCACCGCCTGTATGTCTCCAGATGCCCCTCCTCTCTTCCAAGCTAACCTCCCCCAGCCATGCGCGCCGCCATGAAGCAGCTCGGCTACGTCGACACCTACCACATGATGAACTGCTCCATCGAGAACCCCCCCGACGCCCTCATGTGGATGGACGCTCTCTGCGCAAAGTACGACAAGAAGGGCAAGCCCTTCACCCGCGACGACTGGGACCAGCTCCTCGGCGGTGCCCAGGCCGTGTGCGACTGGCCGGCCATCGCCTTCGCCAAGGAGCTCATCGAGGCGTACCCCGAGGCCAAAGTCGTCCTCACCAACCGCGACGTCAACTCGTGGCATGCATCCACCATGAGGACCGTCTACTGGCGCGTCACGGACCCGGAGCTGCGCTGGCTATCACACTTTGACTGGGCGGCGTCGATGTACTATCCCATGCTCAAGAAGTTCTTTGACACCTTTTTCGAGGGCGATTTCCCCGGCAGGGGCAAGGCCGTCTTTGAGCGCCACTACGAAGAGGTCCGGAGCCTGGTCCCCAAGGAGAATCTGCTCGAGTACCGCGTCACGGAGGGGTGGGAGCCTCTCTGCGAGTTCCTTGGCGAGCCGGTGCCCAAGGGGTGTGCGTTCCCCAATGTCAATGACAACTCGGACTTTGTGACGCGGTCGCGACGCAGGAACAGGAACCAGATGTACAATGTCGCGCTGCGATATGTCTGCACGACTGCTCTGGCTGTCATGTTCATCTATGCGTTTGCTCACCTGCTGGCCATGTTTTAGATCTGCGAGGCGAGCGTACAGGTGTAGGCAGGATGGAAGCTAAACGAGTGCTGCCATGAGGGGGTCAGGGCGGGCAGCTCAGGCTCAAGCCTAATAGCCCTTGGCATTGGGCAACCAACGCATGAGCCAGGGTTGAGGGCAAAGGAGTGTTCCATAGAGGGGGTCTGCTTGGATTGGTTTCTAGTAATGAACTAGGCGTTGTGGGCGTTGGACGGTAATAGAGGCTATGCTTCTCAGATACAATTGACAACAATTCCTTAATCAGATTGGTGGGCGAGCCCATCTCGAGTTGCCAATGGCAGGTGACATGGCGATCCCTCAGTACTTGCAGCTACATGATCAGCTGTAATATGTGGAGTTTAACTTGTTTAGATCTGTCCTTGGAAAGAAATCTCGTAGGAGTGTTCAAGATGAGGCGGTAGTCCGTTCCAGAACCCACCGTGTTCGACGTCCGAATAGCCTCAAACCCCCAGCCAATCCCATAACACCGTGGTCACACACCCCTCCCCGGTTGTCACTCAGCCCTACAATCCCGTCCAGGGCAGTCGGTGACAGCCTGGGGAGACGCTGCCACAGTGTCTACGGCTACGATCTCAGGATCGTTGTTGATGGCCGGGGGCAGGTGGTTTGGCGCCGTCACGTCATCGGGGGAGAGTTGACGTGATGCGGGGTGCTGCAGGCGGTGGGTTTTGGATACAGGGGAGGAAGGGTGAGACGTGGACTTTGTGTTGGGTGTTCAGATTGAGAGGTGACGATGCTTTTCTACGAGTTTGGTGTTGTTCGTTGTTCCGGGCAGAGTTGGGTCTGTGTCTTGGACTTGAAGTGTTTACGATCTCGAATCCTGGAGATAGTCGAGTGTGATGGCGGGTTTGCACCAATTACGCTTGCTTCAAGCGGTTCACACACGTTCTACGGATGTTTTGCTTAAAATTCTGTCTTTTTGGTCTGGGTCTTTTCCCCGTGGTCTCTGCCGCTTCCAAGTGCCCCGATGAACAAGACCGACAGAACAGCCCCCTGCGAGGAGCACAAAAGTCCCTACCAGGACGCCAGGACAATAACGTATACTCTTGTGCTTTAGTTGGCTGTGTGAGTTGTTTTGTGGACTAATGTCGAAAACTGGTTTGTCAGGAGCCGAGTGTTCAAGGAGGGTCGAGGTCATGTTTGTGCGGCGCTGCATTTACGAGCAGTCGAATACTCGGACGAGAGCGTGCTAGACAGCTCACTCGGTCAGTCTTCAATCGGAAGAAGCTCTTTTGACATCGATCGCTTGTTTTTTCCACAGCCCGAGTCCATGCAGCACCAGCCATTGAGAAGTGATCGCCGAGTTCCGGTCTCGAGAAATCGGTTGTCGCCTTGGGGTGAATCGATCCCGCGCCTCCAGATCTGGCTTTCCTTCGACCAGAATACTCAAATTTCAAGTCAAATTTAGAGCTTCGTATAGCCTTGGACATGATGTTGCTTCGTTTTTCCAGGTTGCTAGGAGGAATTGCAAATGAGTGATGGACTTCAGAGACATCGAATCACCAGGCACAGGGCCCTCGGTCAACGCAAGGCCATCGCAAACAATCATCGATCGTTGCATGGGGTTCCAAGAACTGCAATAAGTATTTCAAGGAGAATCACGAGAAAGACAGTTTCTTGAAGCAGTGCGCCTCTTATACCTCCCTCACGAGCGGAGCGACCGGGGCCGCGCGACCCGTGCCTCAAATCCCGGCGAGCCGACTTCCGGAATACGAAGCACCCAATCACAGAGGCTAGATTGAGTCCATTTGTGGTGTTCATGCAAAGGATTCGCCCTAAAGAAGCTTTTCTTTGATGAGTTTCGTGTTCTAGAATACGAGGTTTGGGCTGTGATTCGCTTCGTCGTATTTGTCTCAAACGTCGTGAGCAGGGATGCAACGATGCCTCTTGTAGTGGAACAAAGTCACGGGTTCATTGTGCATTCATAATATGCCGTAATGCTGGTTTACAAGCATTGGACTATGCTGTTTGCCTCGTCGCGGTTCAAATGACCTCAACCCGCCGCAGTGTCGGAGAGCTGCATCCATCTGTCCTCTCAACCCCGGCGTTCATTCAGCCACAATCGAATGAAGCGCCTTGAAACATCAGCCCGAACGACTGAAAGCAGGAAAGCCACACGGGAAGTGGCCCTCCCGTATCTTGACGTTAGAGGCTGAAGTCTACATAGCATCCGGCAGAGATGCCAAAGCCTGACTTTCTCTCACTTTAATGTATTTAAAGACCTCCTGAGCAGCTGAGATCCTTCGTGAAGACGACTGCTTACGCCAAGGCTGACCTGGAGTTCTGTGCGACCTCCCCTGAGGCGGTGCAGGGGTCACTTTTGAGAGCCTGATTTCGAGTAGGCTATTGAACCCGGCTGGCCTCAGACTTTCATTGGCCAGGTCAACTCCATGTCTCATATGATACAGTGGCTGCATGCTTGGCCTTTTCAGCCCTACCCTCAGCTGTGAGAAACGGGAAGCTGCTGCAATTATTAATAGACCGCGCGGCTTCAGCACTGCGCGGCCTTGGGTGTCTCTGGAGCGGCGGGAGCTCGCTTCCTGCAGTGGCTTCGCCGGCTTGAAATCGAACGGGGGATCTTCCAGATTAGAAACACACAGCGGTTAGGACCAATCGATCAGCCTTGAGGCCCCTATTTTGAGGTCCCAATGTGCAGGTTCCCGGGTGAGTCAGCCCGGCGGCGTGGAATGTGCGGTTTAGAATCAGGCTGGGGGTTGTATTGGGCCAAGGTGAGATCAGGCTGAGGCTGTGTCGAGGTTATTGAACAGTCTCTAGACTCCAATGACCATTTAACTCTCCAATCTTGGAGAACTGGAGCTCATCAAAGTCCCTCAGCATTTCCTCACCCTTCATGATCACTTAACCTTCTAATCTCGCAAAGCCATACTCCTCACTCCATCAGGCCGGTCCTCCACCATGTCCGGTCTCGAAATCATCCTCGCACTAGTCCCCGTCGTCATCACCGCCTCCATCACCGCCTACAAGGAGCTCGAGCCTCGGGTCAACACGTTCAGAGACTACGCCGACATCCTGCACCGGACCCGGGCGAACCTCGACACCAACCGCACGCGGTTCGACTCCGAGTCCCGCCGGCTGCTGCAGTTCGCCTTCTCGGACCGCACCATCCAGCGGATGAAGGCCGACCCGGACGGCAAGACGTGGAAGAACTCGAGCAGCTACGAGCGGCGGCTGAGGAGGGGGCTCGGCACCAGCTACGACACCTGCATGGGTCTCGTCGACAGTATCGGGCGTGAACTGGGCGACTACTCTGAGAAGCTGGATACCTGCGTGGGAGTCGACGGGCCGAGCTGGAAGCTGCGATTTAGACTGAGCCGCGTGGCGCCTGCGCTGGAGGAGATCAACGGGCGCCTCGGGGGGCTGCTCGGGGTCTTGGGCGATTTGCTTCTCAGCATGGAGGCCAGCCGGTGCTTGCGGAGGCTGAGGCCGATGTACGTGTTTGTCGCGGAGAGGTTTGTGGAAGCTGGACATTGCTTGAGTATCGGTAAGGGCGTAATTGATGGAGGTTCAGAAAAGTGAGTGTCTGCCGGTATTGCAGCCTGGATGACAAGGGCTGGGTAGGTGTCGTAGGGCTCGGGGGGGCATTAATGCGGAGGCTATGGTTCAGAGGTTGTAATTTGCCATGAGATGTTCAACTGAGATAGAATGGGGTCTGTCTAGATGGAGGGTGGATAGAGTGCAGGGCTTATAGAATGTTTTCAGGTAGAGGAATTAATGCCATATACATATGTCATTAGGCGAGAGATTACATGAGACTCGGAGTTTGTGCAGCTAACTCCAGCCCTGAGTTGTCCTCTATTGTGACTAGGTAGTCTTAACTATGGCACAACTTGAACAGTAGGTTGGTAGCTACTGTGCATTACCAACTCTATTGCAGGTCACACGAGCTCTTCGTGGGTCGAATCCTCGTCTTCTTCATGATCTGGGTAAGTAGTTTCCCTTTAGTTCTGCCAAATCTGACGTCGTCAACCATCTCAGTACAGCTACCCGTTGAAACGTTGACTGTCGAATGAGAAGCGACCTTTGTGTTTCAAGGCCAGTTCCCGATGAAACGCAGGTTATCGATCTAGCGGATCTACATGCAGCCAATCTTGGTTCGCTCCTTGGCACTCAAGTCAGGTTTCCGTCCCTGATAGTCTACACCATCGCTTGGCAAGACACCCAGATAGTCGTGCAGTCCACAACACAATGGCAACTATCCCAACTACAACTCGTCGCGCCATGCGGCAATTCCAATAGTCTTGTATTATTAAAGTCGTACCATTACGAGAAGGATTTGACACCCCTGCTGTCGGCCCGAACAGAAGTCCCTAGCCGCACTAGCCGCTTCGTGTAAGTCCAATGCAAGTGACAGCAAAGAATTCAAGCCAAAGAAAGATAACAATCCTCAGCATCTTTTATTTTCCAGTACCAGAACAATATATTCGAGTCCAGCAATCCTGCGACTTCCTGCAGCTTCAAAAGTAGTTTTCGCATGCATCCAGCTGAACCCCTAAAACTCTAAAGCGTGGAGTTGAGCCCACATTCCCACATCTAGACCACATCCAGCAACCATGTCCGTCGCCGTCGCCGTGGATTCAGGGTCCTGCCATCCGGGGTGATCAATTGCACCATCCGCTAGACCAATGGCGATAAGAAAGATACGAGATTGTCAAGTTTTTATACCTCCCTCGACCAAGCTTGACATCTCTCCAACTACCACAGACAGGTTCGTTCCAACATGGCCGCCCCCAAGTCAACTGGCATCTACAGCCAGGACTCCCCCCCGCCATCACCTCTCCCTCATGGCGACAACTCCGGCGACCTCGTCACCGCGACAGAGGAGCGCAGCCTCCAGCGCGGCCTCAAGGAGCGCCACCTCTCCATGCTTGGCATCGCCGGTGCAATCGGCACAGGTCTCTTCCTCGGCCTGGGCCAGTCCGTCCAGACGGGTGGTCCTTTGGGTGCTCTCCTCGGCTACGCAACTGTAGGAATGGTCGTCTGCGCGGTGCAGTTCGCCCTCGGAGAGGTAGCTGCCCTATTGCCGGTAACAGGAGCCTTTGTCCGTCACGCCGAGTTCCTCGTCGACCCGGCGTGGGGATTCGCAATCGGGTGGAACCTCGTGTACGGCAATATACTGTCTGTGCCGTCTGAGATCACGGCCATATGCGTGCTGTTCGAGTTCTGGACCGACATCAACCCTTCGCTCTTCATCGTCATCTTCATCGTCCTCACGGCGGCTGTGGGACTTTGCTTCGTGCGGCTCTTTGGCGAGGTGGAGTTCTGGTTCGCGCTGCTAAAGATCCTGCTGGTCGTGTTCCTCATCATCCTCGGCCTGGTCATCAACTTGGGCGGTGTCCCCGGCACGGAGCGCATCGGCTTCAGGTACTGGCGGGATCCTGGGCCGTTTGTCGAGTACATCGCTACGGGAAACTGGGGGAAATTCCTGGGGTACTGGTCCGTCATGACGAGCGCCGTCTTCTCCTTTGCTGGCGTCGAGTCCATCGCCATGGCCGCGGCCGAGACGCGAAACCCAGCAAGGGCCATCCCAAAAGCCTGCAAGAACGTCTTCATCCGCATCCTCATCTTCTACATCCTCGCCATCCTCGTCGTGGGCATGCTGGTCCCCAGCAACGACGAGCGCCTGGACGACGCGTATGGGTCCGCCGCCCAGAGCCCCTTTGTCATTGCCGCTTCTGCAGCCGGCATCCCTGCTATCCCGTCTGTCGTCAACGCCGTGGTCATCACGTCTGCGTGGTCTGCGTCGAATCAGAGTCTGCTTGCGGGAACGCGTGTGCTTTATGGTCTGGCTCTTAAGCGACAGGCGCCGCAGATCTTTCTGCGGACGACGTCGTGGGGAACGCCGTACGTTTGTGTGCTGTTCTTCACCTGCTTCATGTTCCTCAGCTTCATGAGCTTGTCGAGCGGCGCCATGACGGTGTTTTGGTGGTTGGTTGATCTTACCGCTGCGGGAGTGTTGGTCTCGTGGTCGTCCATCCTGCTGAACCATATACGACTGCGGCTGGCGATGAAGAAGCAGGGCATTCCGATCACGAGCCTTCCCTGGCACAACTCGTGGACTCGTAAGTTCAATACACGGAAGAGTCGATCTTTTCTGACAAGGAACAGTGTATAGTTCTAGTGCGGCGCTGTTCATGACCTTGACCATTCTTCTCACGGGAGGCTTCTCTGTTTTCACAAGAGGCGGCTGGGATCCCGTTGGGTTTGTGTCGTCCTACCTGTGAGTCCCCTCTGAATCTGCCCTTCAGTACAGAGTGTTGCTAACGACGGTGCAGAGATATTCCCCTTGTGACAGCAGCATACCTCATCTGGAAGTTTGTCAAGAAGACAAAGATCGTGTCGCTGTCCGACATTCCGCTTCACGATGCCTTTGCCAAGTCAGAAAAAGATAGATTGCAGGAGGTGTAAAATAGACGATGAAGGTAGAGAGTTTTAATAAGAATAATGGTTCAAATAAGGCTTGGTACTGGAGTCATTCCTCGTGTTCCATGTTCAACAGCTCCCAGCATCACCATCAATCAACACGAAATGACGGGTCAATCTCATGTCAGTGCTCGAGGGCATTCGGGCAATCCACTTCGGTTCGTGGCCATCGTGAGGGTGCCGTTGCTAACCTCCAGGTGTCGTGCAAGACGCGGTGGAATGGGGTTTTCATTGCCCAGGTGCTCCAAGTCTGCCCTTCACTATCGGCGGAATTCACAACTGACAGCTTTGACAAGTACATCAGACTATACAGCGACATCCATGAGGGAACATCGACCGACCTGAAATGGCAGATAGAAAGAAACAAGTATGGGCACAAGGCAGCGTGCAGGGAAGGCCGCTTATTCTTGACCACGTAGTGAGAGCGCTCTGGTTAACCACCTTTCAGTTGGGACTTATTGCAGGTAAGCCCAAGCTACTTGACTCAGCGTTGGCAGTTCAGCCTCGGAATAACCAGCAGCCAGGGCTGGTCCTCTCTTCGACCAGCTTCAGCCATCTGGGGCACAAGCGATGATGGATGGCGATTCTCCTGATCTTCAGCTCCTCCATGCAACGGTCAATCCAATGACGCGAGTAGATTTCGTCTCCTCGACAAGAAACATGTCAAGTACATCACCGTCGATGCCAGCTTGTTTAACCTGAGGACATGTGCTTCCGTCGTCTCATCTCTGCTTCTACCTCTACCACCAGCGACTGGAAACAGGGCCGTATCGCACCGGATCCGACAACCCAGACACCTCACTTTCTTCCGTTGAAGGGACCACTACAGGAATCACAAAGACGCGGTATCCCTCTCGAATCGACCACCTAGAGCAACATGGACAAACTCCATTATCCAAGGCGATAAGCCCTCACTTCAGTGCCCCTATTATGACAAGTCGCCCGTTTCCGTGGGAGATATCTCAACTGGGGCAGAGACGGCAGCCTACGGGTGGATAGGGTCGCCAGGTTGGGACGGAATCCCTCGGTCACTTGGCCAAGGGAAGACCCATTGGGATCCTCATTACCTGGGTTGTCGGCTTCCGCCATGCTACACCAGACGATTCTTTCTGCGCGTCCAGCTCTGCCCAGGTTGCACCACTTGGGTGTCAAGCATAGATATCAACAAGCAAGACTTTCTCATCATGAAGGGGGCCAGTCTCGTTGACTTGTATAACGCTTCGCGGGGCCAGTGCCGAAGCGAAGAGGGCTTTCCGAGCTGCAGAACCAGCTGCGAGATATTCCCGAAAGGGGAGGCAGAGCCGCGGAGATAGGGACAGGTAAAAGCACAAAGAGAGAAACATCGCGGTGATGGGGTTGTCTGTCGACGGCCGACTGTCTGATCGGTTGGGAACTTGGCTCTGATAGCGGTGGACACTTCATCTTTCAGGAATCAACGTCTCTTGGTCAACAAAGGGGCAGTCTCGGAACAGTCCTGTTGAACCAAATCCAGTGGTGATGAGAAGGCCTGATGCACGCTGATGTCCAAACAGGCGTCAGATCAACAACCCCGTTCACTCCAAGGAGAATATGTCAAAGTCCATTGGTAATATGCCAGTTAGTCCACAAGAGCACGGCATTGTCCCTTGATTGAAGATCAGAGGCCTCCTGTGATTCAGCTGCAGTGTTCACCGGACTTGCTCGTCTGCAGCGACAGCCAAGTTGGCTCCTTCCGGACAAGTAGTCATATCTCATGCGAAATCCATCTTGAGAGCGACAGGGGCGAACACTTGTTGCCGAGCAGTTCCGGTGCCTCTCGTCCCTATCCACGGACATGATGAGCTTCCGTCACAACCAGAAACTCCCCAGTAACCAGAGGGGCTTGTCAGATGGTACCTGTCTGTACTCCAGCTGCTATCTTCACCGAGCCCAGACAACAGCCTGTTCTCTAAACACTGCTCCAGACACCGTGAAGAATCTCGCCTGAAGGCAGTACAGCGCTGAGTCCTCGAGGACAAAAGAACCTGAAAACTACCTCGGAGCCTGAATGCTTGTCCAGAACTGGGTCAAGTCGACTCATCTAGCCGTGACTCGCTACAGACTCCATCAGCTACGGCCAGGCCAATCATCAGGAGATGGCATCAACAACTCAGGGATCAAGTACGAGTTTACGTTCCCTCACCGCATTACGAGGTTTCTCTTTCATGTTCCCTGTATCTCCATGCCTCATCTATTAGACTCACCGGTCAGCCCTCGACTGTCCATCACCAAGACCACGTCTCCATCCGACGCATCACACCGTATCCTCATGACAGCACATGAAAGTGTATCCAGATAGATGCAACATGGTCAACTCCCGAGTTCAGACGGACATTCCAAGTTGGTGCTCGGCAATGGTTACACTCCGCAACAAGCATCATCCTCCCTCTGACCTCCTCCCAACCTGAAACAGGCACAAGTCAATAACCTTCTCTGACTGCTCGCTTCCTGTGACCCGTCCGCATAGTTTCGGAGGGTTGCAAGCCCAAGCTTATCCATTGATCCATCAGCAACGTGCCTTGCCCCCCCCCCCGAAACGATCCATTCTGCTGGAATCAGCTCGGGTACAGTGACCCGGCGTCTTGGGACCACACGCACCCGAAGCTTTTCGGACCGGTCCTCGTCATCGCCGTGTATCTCTCTGACTGCGGGATGGGACCATGATAAGCTGAATTAACTTGAAACAGCCTTATCGGGGGCTTCATCTATAGAGTAGTACAGTAATCCATCCAGCTGACTAGCTGATGCGGAGGTGACGACCCGAGCTACCTCGATAGGCCAAAGCCAGCGTCATTCCAACCACGGTGCCATAGTCCAGCACAACCCTTGACTCGTGCGTCGAGCGTGACCCCTTACGCCCTTGAACTATCGACTTGACTACGTGGTAGCAAGATTGAGAGGTCTCAGAGCTCAGACCAGATTCGGACCGCAAAAACTAAATCGACAGAAAGCCCACGGACGATGCTCTCCTAGCTGAAGATCAAAGCCGCCCCATCCGCGCTGCCTCTGAGGAAAATTAAGGCCCAGAACAGATCCCCATCCCACCGACGTCAACATGGCAAGACTCGAGTCGCCAAAAGGAAAACATTATCAGCGTCAACCACTCACAGGGCTGCCGTTGGGAGTTGGACGTCCATAACTCGGCAATCCTACAAAGAATGTCTTGGGAATGCCCAAATAGCTTCTCCTTGACAGATTCGTGGCATCATGACTCCGGCGCCATCCGGCAGCCACTCAGTTCGGACCGAAAGTAAAAGTTCATGTCATCCTCAATGACTCCGTGGGTTTGCGGAAACTCCATGAGGGAATCACCAAGTTTAGAAATCCACAGAGAATCAAGGGGTCTGATACCATGACCCAAGAACCTCTGACAAGGCAACTCAAGGTTCCACGCCACGCCTCGGCGCAATGAAAGATGCCGTCGTGCTCGCCACGCCTCGAGCATTCCAGTTCTCTCATCCATCTCCCCCAACCCACCTCCGTAGCCCATCGGACCACTGACCCCAAAACCTTCCACCGTGCCACAAGCCTGCATACTCCGAACTGTGATCGGCAACAGCTCTAGTCCTGTTTTCCCACCCGCACAGACTGCCTCGCTTCCAGACCACCATGGTGGGAAGCAGCAGGGGGGGGTTGGATCTTGGCTGATTTTGTCTACCAAAAGGCTAATTGCGCCCGCTCGATGAGCAAACAAAAAAAGATGACGGATCAATACCCTGCCGACCAGGAGATTAGACTCTGAGGTAACTCGTGGCTTTGACTTTCCCATCACGGAATGCCCCCAGCCTGACAATGCACAACACCCAAAAGCCCATCCCTGCCCCCCCCCCCCCCCCCCCAGGAATGCTTCAGGATCACTGTGCGGTCCGTCCGTTGACAGCGTTTCTCCAAACATTCCAGCTTTATTCTGGGTGCATGTTCGAAACGCGAGGCGGAAACTCTCTCCGATGCATTGCTGTGTGCCATGCCATGCAAAACCTACGACGCCGCAGCTGAGGGAAATTGGTGATGGCTCTGGTTAATGGTGGCTTACTCCTCTGCTTCTGGTTTCAGCTCGTCGAAACGCTGGTCCGGTTGGCAATCCCATGCATCATGCCTGAGACATTGCGGGTTTTCTCTTTAGCAGGAGCGGTGAAGGACACTATTGACTTGGTTGTTTTTTTGAAGAGTGAATTATTAGTTGGCTTGCAGAATTGAAACGGTGCCTCTCATGGTAACTACGGAGGTAACTACGGAGGTAACTACTGTAGGCAACTACTGTTGGCATCCAGCAATTCATCTCCGGCAGTTATCTGACCAGTCGGTTTCCTCCAGTGGCATCAGTACTGTAAACCTGGCCAGGTGGGTTGTACTCTTCACCCGGTGACCATGCATGCCTTCAGCTCTTCTCTCTACCGTGACTAAAGTGCAATTGACAAGTCCTCAACACCATCACCAAACTCCAGTCACACTCCTTCCATCGCCCCAATAATCGTCCCTCAATCACGCTACCCACCCAAAAGCCCGCCTCACCTTTTTCCCTCTTCCCCCCCTAATTCGTTCATCACAGCCATGCACTTTGGGCCATCCATACACAGCCCGCATCTTCCCCACCATCATCTCATTCCACACCAAACCAAGAAAAGACACCAACGCAATGCCGTCCGCCCTATTCTTCCCCCCCCCCCCCCGTTCAACCTCACCTCATTGGCCGCCACGTTAATATTATCCCGCCTTGTTTTTTTTTTTTCTCTTCTTTTCTTTTCACCAGCGTCGTATCAACGCCTGACCCACACAACTCCCCTCCACCCAATCTCGTGGCCTGGGTGGCACTATCGGGGACTAAAAGCTGCAAGCCCATGTGCAGTAGCCACTTCTTGTCTCTTTGCTTTTTTCTTGCCTCGTGCTGTTCCGCAGTTACCATGGTGGCAGTCTGTAGCGTGACGCCGTTTGATGCAGGCGCAAGTCCCGGATGCTGTGATCCCTAACAAATGAGTCCAGGAGTCCTGCAGCAGACTAGCTGGAAACCGGTGCTGCCAGTTCCCGCCGCCGGTGATTCCGGGATTGGCGTGTTTCTGCTGCCGACTGCTTCAACGCGGCGCTAGTTTACAAGTCTCTGTGGCTGTTCACATGTAGCTGTTCACAGACAAGGTCGAGTTGGTAGCAGAAGTTGAGGTCTCTCAAGTCGTCTTTTGTTTCATTCATGGTTTCTCAGCAAATGCATCTTCTCTGCATTGCCCATCCCTAAAAACGTATTTGCTGCGTCAAATCTTTGCGCACACAATGCTGGCTATCGAGCCATGAATCCTCTTTCGCTCTAATCTTGGTTTCAACTCCCAACAACACAAACGTCCCAAATGTCCCGTTTTTGAGTGTCAAAAAACCCCGATTCCCATCCCGTCATAAAAAAGTGAAGGTTGAAAGAAAAACAAAAAGGTATCTTTGATCCGGACCAAGTGAATGTGTCTCGGCCATTCTTCCGTCTCTATCGAAAGAGGGGCGCCTTTCCAGATGATTTGAAATAAAATAAAAAACGTAGTTTGGGTTGAGAAATTAAAACATGTCGTTTCCGGAGTAAAAAGGCGGTAGGATAAGGGGTAATAGAGCTTTCAAACAACAACTCCGTCTCCAGAATCTTTGCAAAAAAAAACAAGAGTGCCTCCCATAAGTTTCGCTGCGCCAAACTTCATGCTTTCTACAAGAAATTGACTTCTTGCCCCTTCCTCATAAATCCTCGATAAAATAAAAATAAAAACTCCACGCTTTTTTGGAAAATTGTTAAAAGGGGGTAAAAATAAACAAAGAAAATAGTTAAACCGAAAACAAGCAAAGATCTGGTTTGTCCAAAAAGATACAGGGCCGAAAAGAAGAAACAGTCCCGGACTATCATTTCGTGGGGAGGGGTCGTTAAACGTTTTTTTTTGTTGGCGTAATCCTTGCGCGGCTTTTGTTGAGTGCATTCCAGTTATGTATAGGCGGTAAAAATCCCCTGGTATTTTTGGAGTGTTGCCAAGGGAAAGAGGTCGATATTAATAAATGTCGAGTAAATGTCCAAGGAAGCAACAGACGAATCAAACGGGGCGGAGGGGTCCTCGGCTCGGTGATGTTAAGCCTCGGGGGTATCTCTCATCCAGGTAGATGTTGATGGTGTTGTAAGGGTAAGGTAGGCTAAGTTTATTAGACTCGACGACATGACAATGTTGAAGAGCTAATAGCAGCCTTGAAACGTAGGCATAAAGGGGACCTGTTGATGGAAGGGTACATGGTGCTGCAGAATGGGCACCTGCTGAACGTATTTAACCATATCCCAGATAGGGAAGTATGACTTGGGTTGACAAGGAGCCTGGTGAACAGGGACAGGAACGGGGGCCTGGATTGGCACATGAACCGGCTGGCAGAGCATGTTGTGCTGCTGAGGGGCCGCCACGACCGCCACTGGCACCTGGACAGGGACGGGGACCGGCCCAGTGTACTTCTGGGGCACAAACTCCTGGCTGTGGTAGATGAGCTGGTGCTCCTTTGGCTCCTCGGGGTCGAAGGTGTGAGGGTGGGCAAACTCGGGCGGAGTCTGCGGTAGCTGGCGCTCCTGGTCAAAGTCGTCGTCCAGGTCGTCAATGGTGGAGCCGCTCGAGGTGAGCGAGCCCTCGTCGTCAGAGGAGGCCGGCGACAGAGGCGAGTCGTACTCGTAGTCGTCGATGATGGCGTCCTCGTGGTGGTGGGAAACGTATTCGGTGATGTGGTCGGGCGATGCCGGCGGTGTCGGGGGCGAGATGACGGTCGACACGGGCGGCACGGTGAACCTGGGGCAGGCCATGATCCGGGCTCGGAGCTCAGCGAGGGTGATCCGCTGCTCCGGCGTGGGCTCGAAGATCCGTCCCAAAATGTCGTTCAGTTCATCCGACAGTGGGAGGATGGTCTTCAGGAAGTCCTTGGATCCGGCATAGGCACGGTAGGTAGAGTCCTGGAAGGATGCTTGTTTCCATGGGTTGCGTCCGCAGGTGAGGTTGACAAGGATAACTCCAAGGCTCCAGACATCATTGGGGGCGCACATGTAGTAGGGCTTCCTTGCAGAGGGGTCCAGACATTCTGAGAGGGGAAGGAGAGTCAGTTTCTGTCAAGGGGAGGGTGGGAAAGGCGGGGGGAGGAAACAAGAGGTATGAGAGAGAGGGGAGTTAAGCAATGGAGGAGAGATATGTACCTGGACTCATGTAAAAGGTTGAACCGCATCCGTAGTCCTCGGATCGATCATCTGAAGTAGCGAGACCAAAGTCTGCCAGCTTGACGGTGTCTCCACGGTCAGTCACCAAGATGTTCTCCGGCTTGAGGTCCCGGTGGTAGATTCCAAGGTTGTGGCAGTGCTCAACGGCATCCAGGATCTGGAGGAAAATGTTCCTAGACAGCTCATCCTTACCAACGTATTGGCCGCGCTCGGTGATATTCAAGAAGAGATCACCCTCGGGGCAATACTCGAGAATGACGTAGATGCAGTCGGCATCGTTCACAATCTTGAGCATCTGCACCACGTTGGAGTGGTCCGACGCCCTCCAGTGAAGCCGGATCTCGCGTTGTTGGTAGGCAAACTGGCGGGCTTCCAAGGGGGTTCCATCGGCGTTGAACTTGCTGAGGCACTTGACGGCGTATTTACCTCCGGTCTTGAGATCGACAGCCAGGTACACGACGCCGTATGCGCCGGTGCCAAGGATGTCAGTCAACTGGAGAGTGCCCTCGAGCACTCGGCCTAGCCTCTCCTCGGGAGCCAACGGGATGCATCGAGTCTGGAAGTGTCGCGGCGGGGCGTATGGTTGTTGGATCGTGCACTTGGGGTTGTCGAAGCCTGGGGACACCGGAGGTGTTTGGTAACCGAAGAGGGCATGTTGCTGCATGTTTATCTGGTTGATATCTCAAAAGTCCCTGGCTGGAGTTTCTTGGGTCGAGTCCTGGGGGTGGGGCCAGAGATGGATACCAAAACCGGGAGATAGAGAAAAGGAAAAAGAGAAAACAGAATTATTTTCCCAAGACGGCCAAAAGGATCCTGATCCAAAGTCCAACGGGTTGCTTTTCAAGTTCCTGCGGTTGAGGTTGAAGAGGGTTGGTTGTGAGGTTGTCGTGAGGTTTCCCGATGGCCGAATCAACGGGTCGAGATAGGCAGGGGAGGCAAGCTGGTTGTCTTTGGCGCCTGTCGCTTTCCAACGAGTCGTGAGGAAGAGGGAGGTTGGGGAGGAGGAGGATGGTTGACGAGACCGAGGAGGCGACAAGAGGACCTGAGGTCACGTCTGCAAGAGAGCAGGGCCGGTGGGTAGAAGAAGGAAGTCGGAAGGAGTGTCGTGAAAGTGGTGATGGAGGTCCCTCGAGCTAGATCCGTTCAGATGTCGAGATGGGAGAGGCCACTAGATAACAATCTCCCGCAAGAACCGCAAGGCGAACGACCGAGACACAAGAAGGATACGTACCGCTGCACGCCTCAGGCCTGGGATTGACTTGGGATTGCGTGGAGCATCCACACCAACGGGATCCACCGCTTCATCAGAAGCCCTGGTCCAGTTGGAGAGATTAGTTGGACATGGGACGGGGTCCTTGTCTTGGCCTCAGTGTGCGTTAATGCTCCGTCTATTCTTGTCGAGCGAGGCGTGGAGCAGAGAGCAGAGGGGGGGAGGGGAGGGCTTGAGGGCTTGAGGGGGGGCGCCATCAGAAAGCCCAGGGTGCCATGAAAAGGTTCGCCTGCCTTGGGGCGTCTTGGGGCGCCCACTAGCTCGACAGGGATGGCGCCTTGGTGACGCTGAGCAATATACGAAGAGGCAAGGATCTGTTAGCTCTGACACAACGAAATAAAGTGGTTCGCTGTGTCACTGCCTCCAGGCCAGGCCTCCGTGGCCTCTCAGGTTTCCCTCAGGTCCCCCCCTCCCTCGGGCTCTCAGCACTAACGCCATCCATCGGCCCACTGCCAGGCCACCCGTCCTCGTCCAGTCAGAGGCCGATGGGACTGCTGGGCAGCGGCGATGGTGGTAGATCTCTGGCGACCTGGGCGGAGAGGTCGGGTGTGTGTGCATGTTTGTGTGCGCTCTGAGCTTTGTGGGCATCCATCCGCCGGTACAGTACAAGCTGTGTGCTGCTTGTGTGCTCTGCTGACACCCCCTTCCAGCGTGTGCCGTTCCTGTGTTGCGTGTCCTCTGAGGGCCCTGCCTGCCACTCTCTCCACCGTCGGGCGAATCGTCATAATCGACAGCCCCCGTGATGGATCACAGTTTGGCTCCTCGCCCGCACCCCAAGCCCGCACCGTCCTCTGAACTTTTTGCCTCCGTCTGTGATCTGTCCGCCCCGGCCGGCGCGGCGAGGCGGGCAAAGCAAGCCAGATCTTTTCTGCTCGGAGCCCGGCGTTGGACGAGACACGTCTCTCTCCCCACAGTGTCCTTTTTGTCTTTGAGCATGGCGACACACAGAGTTTTGGGTGGAGGCAAGCCCGGCGGTGCTTTTCGCACACATGCTTTTCGCCCTTTTGCCCGACCACTGCCCCAGAAGCTGGAACGAAGCAGCAAACCTTGCTGACTTGGGAATCCTTCTTTTTCTGCGAACAACAAAAAGAAACCTGGGCGGTGCACGCGCGAGGCCAATTGGCTCGTGGGCAGGCAGTAGGACGGGCGTCTGTGGCGCTTGGCGACGTGTTTGCGGAAAGGAATGCATGAAGTCATGGAGCTGGGCCATGCTCTGAGACCCTCCCTCTGCATATTCTGCCTGCTTGCAGCACGTATCGAGGCGCTCTTCTTCCCACTCAATGGCTGCTCTGGCTTTCTTCACTGGACCACCACCAACCCAGCCTCCTGCTGCAGCAAGTGCCTCGCCGTCCCCGTCGGACTCCAGCAAGGGAGGGGGGGCTGAATGTGAACTGGCACCACTGCTGCAGCCGCTGGAGGGTGCCGATCACTACGGCAAATGGGCCGCCCGTCCAGTCAGGATCAACGAGACGAGGACGGCTCGGCAGCATGCATCTCCTCTGAGGCTAGGGGCGCCCAGACGGATAGGCACTGGACAAGTCTGAGTGCCAGATGTGTGCGCTCTTGTCTTAGTCTGGCCTCGCTCAAGTGCCAGGCTCATCAGAGTTGTGCAGGACAACCGGGGCGATGAGATCGACATTCTTTGGGCGAAGCAAAACCATCTCACTGGCCAGATTCGGTTTTGTATAAACCCAAGTTTCGTTATGGATGAGGTCAAGTCTGGGTTCATGGAGTACCCGGCCGGTATTGAGCTTTGATTGGGCGTAAGGCCAACCGTGATAATGGGAACTCGATATAACAAACCTGTCGCTTTGTCAAGGCTGACAGAAGTCCCTGGGATTTTTGCGATGATCTGTAAAACAGCTCCCACCCCCCGTTCCACTGATAACCGAAGTTGATGTGTTTGTGTGTATCTGGGTCGCAGGCGGCAAGGTGAGGCCAGGAGGCGGTGTTGTTGTTGAGATCTCATATGTATATTAAAACAGGCGCCCGTCGGAACGACAATATGTCGCCCTTGTTCAACAGCGGGAGCGAGGCCAGCCAGCCATCTGGTATCCATCTGGCTGTCTCTTCTGCAGGTGCCCTTCCCAACGGCGTCTCTCAGGGAAGGCCTCAAACGAGGTGTCAACTCAAAACTGAACGACAAGCGGCAGCAGCTTCTCCAGCAAAAAGCAGGGCAGGCCGACAGACCCTGGATCGCTGGATTACTCGAATGAGACAGTTGCAGAGCGGGTGTTGCTCTGATTGGGGACAGTTTCCCGGGGTCCAACATGCGCACAACCCTGCCACGACAGGATCCAGTACGACCCCAGCGGTCCCAGGACTCGCTCACAGGGCCACAGGCCCGCGGTGAGATGCATCGTCGAGAGAAAAAGGTGTGCGTCTGTGCCACCCTGTTTGCGAGACGTGCCTGTGAAGCGTGGACAGGTTAGCAAGCCCCCTCCATCCCGTCGACAGGCCACGACAGGCCACGACGGCCCGTACGGGAACAGTGAGGCTGTCATTGAGAAACGGGTTGCAGAGAGAGGCGTCCAATGAGGGCGCGTGGAAGGCTGAGGGAATGCGCCTGCTTTGTCGCCCATGCCCGTCCACTTTTGTTGTCACACACTGCGAATCTCATCGCCCGTTGAAGGCATGGGCAACATGGGCAATAATCCTGATGCTAATCCTGGGATTTCGCCAATGATCGAGTTGGTTCGTCCACTTTGCCCGTTGGATACCACGCCTCCACGCACACATTCCTTCTCAGGAAAGCCCCGGGGGGATCTGAGTGTCGAACCTGACAGGGCTTCTGTCCTGGTGGTCGCATTTTTGCCCATCGTGAAAGAGCGAGTGAATGAATCAAAGAACGCATGTCTCAAATATTGTGAATGATGAATCTGCTGTCTCTCATCAGCCACAGATGCCCGTCGCGTGATCCTCGACTCCCTTGATCAACGTCCGTGAGCAGAGACACGCTGGAGAATGATGTTGTCGCTGTTTTGTCCACGTCGCGCGCGACCTACCCTATCCTAGGCCCGCGGCCTGGCCGTCTCGTTGTCGAAGAGCCAGATGCCAACCGAAAGTCCCCATTCTGCTGGCGGCTGGCCCGCACAAGCCGCTGAACTGCTCGTGGTCCCTTCAAAAAAACGGGGACGAGACAGTGTCTCATCACTGGCAGATGCCAGGCGCTGGGGTCATGATGCGAGAAATGCATGTCCGCTGGGCTGCGATGGGGGGAACCCGGCGCCGCCTGGTCTCAGCGCTGCCTGCCATCAGAGAAAGGGCGGTCTGGCATGTCTCGCTCGCTGTGAAGCTGCGTGCCGTGCTGGAGCACTCAACTGTTTGCTTTCCCTTGCTCCAGAGAGTAACCGTGATGTTCAAAAGCTGAGAAGGGGGACCCGCCCCATGCATGGATGGCACGTCAAGTCACGGGCGGGGCTAAACCATACAGGGACTAGCGCCAAGATCTCTCTCATTGAATCTCCATCGCCCTCTGCCCATTCCTGCGCCTTCGTGTTCACCGTCACAGGCCAACAAATGAACAATAATTACCCACAGAGCTTAGAGGCTCAAAAGAGGAAAAAAACTCCACTCCAGCGAGTTGTATCGAGACGCCTGAAGCAACGGGAGTCGCGCTGCGTGATCCCTACGATCGCATTGCTTGCCATGCGATAGCCCACCCCAGCCCGCCATGCCCACAACACCAGGGATTTCCCCTGGAATCGACCCATCCTCCATGCTCGCGCCTCCCGCCCTTGCCAACGTTCTTTTCCAGGCTGGGCGGCGAGGGAGATGAACGGCAGCATTGATTCCTCTGCTGCCAAAGTGCCTCACACTAAACAGAAACCGTGGTCAAATCTCCTCCCCCTGTTCTGTCTGGGGCGTCGATCATACATTCTAGCTGAGGCACGGCGCTCACTCCAGACATTGCCTCAGGACCGTCAGGAGGGTCTCTGTTTCCGAGTGAGATTCTGCGCTCTTTGTTGATGGGCGATCCCGCCCGCTGCTACAGTACCTCTCTGCCAATCTACCTGGTGCGGCGTCGCCCCATCCACTAACAAAACTGTCTTGTATTAACTTCTCATTGCTGCGATGTCTTCCTCTAGACATGGGGGGGTCAGAATGGAAGAGATTCATCCGGTTCATGCATCGGCTGATTATCAGAACCAGGCTCTGACCGACTTGACCGGGCGGTGACGGTCTCTCTCTCACCTCTGGTCTCCACGAGAAACACAGGAGACCCGTTGTGATTCGGTATCGACCAGCGTTGCTTGCAGCCGATCCAACAGTCCCGGGACTAGTTGCATCGGTAGACTATCATTGGTACCGCCGGATGTTAGCGATATGCAACCCAACGATATGTCAAAGCTGGTATAGCTCCCTGCTGATCCGGCAAGACTTGCAGATGCAAAGGGTCAAGCCGGGCTTGGATATCGACCCAATGGGCTGCCCGTTCAACGCACTCAACTTGACAAAAGCTGCTGCACGCAACCATGGCAACTCCGAGTCATGATGGTGCGTCAATGCCCACGGAATGAGCAGCCAAAGACGTCAGCCCGGCAAATGGGTTGCAGTAACCCGTCCGCACGGCACAAGGCCCCAAGCCTCCAAAAGCCTCTATCGGGAGATAGAGAGAGAAAGCAACCAGAGAGAGTGCCATCGGTCGGCACACCATCACGTCCCTCCCCGCGCCAGGGCCACATCCCCGGAGCCATGGCTGCGGTTGTTGAGTTATCACCGTCACAGGGGGGGCTCCAATGGGGACCAGAGAGGCAGACTACCGTGACACCTGCTTTGTACGAAAAATCGCCTGCTTTTCCCTCCCCCGGCTGTTGGAACTTGGACGTTTCTAGCCTGATCAAGTGATCCTTGCGTCTCGCCTAGGGATCTCGCAGAGGGAAGAAGCAAAGAGAAAAAGAAAAAAAAAAAAAGGAAAAAACATCCCGGACATTGCAACCTTGAGCTTGGACAATTGGTCCGTGGTCTGAGGGAAACCCCAGGAACTGGGAAACAATGCTCACCGTCTTGTTGCTTGTCTCAAGTCTGCCTTTCATGCAAAGAGAAACGGCAGGATGCGGCGATGCGCGCAGGCCGGCCCCCCTCCCTTGCGCCTCTACGGTCTCCAGAAGCATTCGATTCGCCCAACCGTCTTAAACGTCCGGCCTCTTGGATCGCGGAGCTAACGCTGCGGCACGTTTCGAGATATGGGTCGATCGGAGTCCATACCCGCCCTTTCGCCAGATTCACCGCCAAACGTTGGATGTCCGCAAACGTTCACCTACGTAGCCGGTTCGACGCAAGGGAGGGGAGATAATGCAACGACAACTTGGACAGGATTGGCCCCCCATCAACGGACAATGGGGCCACTACGGCATGAAAGAGCCCCGCGGGTCGTTCTCTCCGTCTCTCTCTCTCTCTCTGTCCAAAACGTCCACAACGCAGATCTCTCGCTCAGCCGCTATCCCATGTTCTGGGCTGGTTGCCACCATTTTTTTCTGAGGCATGTCACGGCGGCGGGCGGGCGGGCGATCAGCCACGGCGCTGCCTCGCTTCGGGGTAGCCACATGTTCGTCGCATGGACGGGTCCTGCGAAACGCTCTCGCCGTGGCCAAAGTCTAAAATGGGCCCAGGTTGACGGAGTTCCAGACCCCCTTCAACGGCGGCAGGAGGCGAAATCTTACTTGTGACTGGCTTGCGAAGCTCGGTGACTAACAACAAACAAAGCAGAGGCAAGCTCCAAGGGCGGGGCGGGCCCAAGTTGAAGTTTTCTGGTGGTGTAGAGACAACTTACGGGATGACATCCGCGGCGCCAAAAAAAAAAAAAAAAAAGGTCCTGACCAACAATCGTGGATGATGTGCATCTCGACGGGACTCTTCAACCGGCAGATCTTGAACGGGTTTGGTGAGCCTGCACGCTAGATACGTAGTGAGGTGGTTATGGCGGCAGCATCAGATTCGTGGGACGATCGAGACCAAACGTCACCTTGGCTCTCGTGGGGCCCTGGCCGTGATCGAGTCTCAGCCTCAGGGATCTTTGAAAGCCAAGTACCGACGGTGGCATAGCTGAAGTGTCATGTGTTTTGTCAGCGAGAGAGTTTTGTCCAGGCACGAGGACGGCAGAGATTCGGCCGTCTCCTGATCGGTCACCCGTCGTGGTGCTGGGAGTGGAGATGCCGTGACGGAGCGGGGGCGCCGGAGGTGACGACACGGAGCGCCATGGCCGCTACCCTGTATTGCACCGGTTTGATGATTGGGAATCGGACATTGGCTTTTTGATCTTGGCCATGATGCCATTGTTGAGGTCATCATTGGCAGTGCAAGTCAACCTCGAACCCTCATGATACTTGATTCGTGTGCGTGCTGAAACAATCTACGACAGAGGCATTCTCAACACCATGGAACTCGTCCATCGCCTGAAATCAAGACGCCCTGCCGTGTTATTCCACCAGTGATCCGGCCGGACTGTCAAACCAATGCGTCCAAGGGAGGATGGACCATCCGAGACAACACGAAACCACCAAGGCGGACGAACACACATGGACTTGAATGATCAGAGGAAGCAAGTCATCGTTTCTAGTGAACCTGGTCCTTGGATCAACTGCAACCTCAAAAGGCCCTTGATGTCAACAACTTCACAACCCTGGACAAGATCCCAAGACCCTTGAGCCTCCGTGCAAATCACCACCAGCGTTCCCTTCTCACGCCGATCCTGACGACACAGACAACCCATCACCCGTCATCATGTCTCGCCCTGCACCTCGAGAGAGAGCACGTATCTCCCTCAGATCCCTCCGTCCCGCCCCCTGCCCCAGAGCCTGCGCCCAAATGAGGATCCCCCTTCTGCCCAACAAGTGAGGCTGAGGTGTCATGGTCTTTTTGCTTTTTCCTCCCCTCTCCCCTCTTTTCTCTAGCGAACCCAGTAAAAAGCAAAAAAATAATGGGTGATTTTTTAAAACTGGGGTGACACGGACTGGGGGGGGGGCGTTGAAAGCTGGGATCATCCCAGACGGCAGAATGCTCAATTGACGGGCGCCCGTAGGATAATTTCCATCTTTTACTAGGTAGGGGCCTGCGGCGTAAAGTTGCAGGATTGTCACAGGTGTGTCTGAGAAGCATATTTCAAAATATTCCCACATTTTCCCTACAATCACAGGAAACAAAACGTCTTCCGACCTCTCCGAACACGACGATCGGCAATGTAAAAAAGAAGAAAAAAAAATACTGCACATCAGACAAGCGCCAAGAATTGCCTGTGCTGCCAGTTGATGGATCTGGTGGTCCCCTGGTTTGCCAGCTCACTCGGCATGGTGGACACCAAAAACAATGGAGAGAGTATCGCCGTGCAGGACCTAAAAGATCGTCTTGTGAAAATTCAACACTGGTTTGAATGATTGGCGACGCTGTCATGATTGTGATGCGCGGGTTGAGGTTGCGTGCTTTCGTCGACAAGGTTGGGGAATTAAAGGGACTTGATCGTCGACGCCTCGTACACTTGATGTGCAGCATGGCTTGGTGTTGATGTCACGCAGCACAGATGGACCAGGGCATGGGAGATTCGGCTGTGGAGAGCGAGTGTCCGACGAGGCCGGTTGTCTCGCCTTGCTGTTCTGTGTTGATGATTCTCGTGGGACTCTCGCCTCGTCGAACAAAGAACGTCCTTGCAATAGCCTCAGAATGGCACACGAGGAATTGCATCATCAGCATGACCTTTCCATGGTACACGACCCCGTAGAATCTACCGACGTCTCCCCCGGCGTGGACATCAAACTCGTAAGTCCCAGCTCTCTGACTTACACACGCCGTGATACAACCTGCCGTGCCCTCCGAGATGTCAAGAACAACAAGCGTTTAGATTGCACAAAGATGCGGACAGCGCATCATACTAGCATACGCACAACTTGAGCATTACGTATAACGTCCCCCATGTTCTGATATCACGATTTCGGTGGCCGACTGTGCCATCAAAGAAGCAATCAAACATCACCAACGCTTCACATTCCAACCCAGCACTCTGTAGCCTGGTCATGAGCATACACACAGCTACCTGGTCACACAATTCTCGCCACGTTATGCTCCTCTCGGTGAATGCCTGTTGCCTGTGATCACGCACCAACACCAGCATCACCAGGATCACCAGGCGCGCGGCTGCACATTCATCCCCCTTGCCTCAAAGGCAACAAAGCATCATCCACATCACCAGAATTTTCTACCCGACTCCCCCCCTCTCTCTCCCGCCCGACTAGGTTGTCAAGCCCGTGTGGTCAAGCCCCCGCCCGTAAACCCACGCTCATCTGCCTTGTCTGCCTACGCAACCCATTCCCCACACGAGGCACCCGCGTCGTAAGAAATTCTCGTCTGCCTCGCGGCTTTGTTCCTGAGGCTCTACACCGAGGGCTGGGGGCGAAAAAGGGCCAAAGTTCCAAAGCTGACGGGTTCATCCGCAAAGCCGGGCGGCTTTGAGTTGTAGTTCGGATTGCGCCGCCTATCTGAGGCAACAGGATCTGCCTTTGTGAGTCGACAATTATCATGACAGGCGAGCGAGCTTCGTGACGTGTAGACAAGTCTCGATCTCGCCGGTCAGAGGCTCGGAACCCCAGTTTCTAGCTCGAGTCCAGAACCTCTCGGTCACAACGAGACAAGACAACCCGAGGCAAGACACAAGCAACGTGTGAGACACAACAAGACATGCCATAAACGGCGGTGACATGCAGTCACCACGTCAATTACCGCTGTGAACCAAAACCTCCCTTCATCTAGTCTATCCAAATTCTACCCTTGCCATCCTTCTTCCCATGATCCTATCTGTTTTACACATGCTCCTACCATGCACCTCACTTCCGTACATGCCCCGCCCGCGAGGCAAAGAACGGATGGCGTAGCGCATCAGCTGGCTTGATCCTCTTGTCAGGGTTGAGCGTCAGGCAGTGCTCGAGCAGGTCGATGAAGTGGTTCAGATCCCTGGTCTCGGCATCGTTCATCCCCCCGGAGGCGGCCATGAGCCTCGTCCGGAGGTCGCGTGTGGGCTTCACCATAGCCATGGTGCGGACGGCAGTCTGTGTAAGCGCGATAGTTAGTCACTGATCCTTGGGGAAAAAAAGCAAAGCTTCTAAATAGAGAAATGACAAGGGCGAGGAGCAGAAGGGCGGAGTGTTGCTGGGCTGAATCCTAGCGACCGTTGGAAGCCGCACGCAAGGGATGTTGGGTTGTCATCGTGGCTGATGCTGAGAGGTAATCCGATGTCCCGAGACAGACATGGGCTGGCAATGCATATGCAGCCAGATCAACAACCATGAAGGGATCGTGAGGCGTCCCGGTCAAGGCGCCATCTCATCTCATCTTATCCCACCCAGTTGCCCCGCTGGGAAGTTCCAGATCCAACCTCCAATGTCTCGCTCTATCGACCGTTGGATGGTCGACGTTGGCCCGTGGTGACGCTTCCCCACGGGCCTGGGCGCTTCCGGCTGCAAGGGAGGAGAGCCACACTTCCAAGCGCTTACGCCCGGTTGCCCGCAGAGCCCCATGACAAAACAGCCCCCAAACACGGCGGCAAAAATAGCAGAGACATCGTGTGGGATCCAAGGGCCGCAGAGATCGAGGCCCGGTGGCGCTTGGAAATGAAAGGCAAGGGGAGAGGGGAAATGATAACAATAGAACGTGGAGGGAGTGAACCGAAATGGAAAACATACCTTGTTGAGAACCTTGTCTCGCTCGATGCTGACGAATTGTCCCATGTCGTCGAAATGGACCCCCGACAGCTGACCGCGCTTGAATAGCTTCGGCGTCAACCTGCCCCGGATCTCCATGATGGCCCTGAGCATCTGGTTGTTGCTGTCGCCTGTGAACAGGATCTTGCCCGTGTACATCTCATACAGGGTGCAGCCGATGGACCACATGTCGACGGCGTAGTCGTAAGGAATTCCCAAAATAATCTCTGGCGCGCGGTAGAATCGACTGACAAGGTACGGCGTGATTTCCGTGTGCGCCGTCGCTGCGTCCGACTTGTCAATGGCCGTTCCCAAGTCGCAAATCTTGAGGACGTTTCTGCTCTCATTCACCTGCTCAAAAAGTTAGCATCCAGTCTCCTCAAAACACGTCCTCTGGCAAACGTACCAAGATGTTGTCCGGCTTCAGATCCGCATGGATGATGCTGCATTTTCGCATGTGCGCCAAAGCGACAAAGATCTGGTAGGCGTACGTCCGCGTTGCCCCGAGGTTGATGCCCACGTTGTTGCCAAACTTGCGCAGCACTTCTCGAAGATTCATGCTGAGGTTCTCAAACACCATGCAGAGATGGCCCTTGTAATCGAACTGCCGCTCAAACTTGATGATATGCTTGCGGCCCTCGGGATCAGCGTCGTTGAGCTTCTCCAAGATGGCAATCTCGGTGTAGCCTCCCTTCCGGAGGGCGTCGTTGTTGCGCATCATCTTGATGGCGACGAGCTGCTTTGTGGTAATGTCGACTGCGCGGGCCACACCCGAGAACATACCCCTTCCTAGTGCAGCCTGGATCTGATACCGACCGTTTAGGACCTCTCCGATGCGAATCTTGTAATATCCGTCCTTGTCGTCGCCCTCGAGAATACCGCCCTTGGTGACGACGTGAACATCCGGAGCAGCGCCATCACCCTCAGCCGGTGCTTCGGGCTCCACAGGCTTGGTCGCATACTTTTCTTCGTCAAATTCATCGGCAAACATGTCGAAATCGTCGTCGTCGTCGGCGTCGCCAGTCTTCTCGGTCTGCTTCTCCTGGGCCGCTTCCTGTGGCTGTTGTTCCGCTGCAATGGGATGCTGCTCACCATGAAGGACGACATGTCCGTGTCTAAGCTCATCTCGTCGCTCATCTTCCTTCATATCCCCAGTGGGGTCATAGTCTGCGGCAGACGGGCCATCCTCGTCGTCCAGTTGAGTCTTTCCGTGTGAGTTCATCAACGCCTTGTCGTCAAAGAGGTTGATTCCACCGGGCGACGGTTCATCGTGTGAGCCAGGGGAACGAGGCGATGCAATGTCTGAGAAGATGGTTAGTCGAGTCCTCCTAATACAACGAGCTAAACGTACCAGATCGGGGGGTGCGAGGGCTTGCAAGCTCAGACTGCGTCCTCAGAGGGGTATTAGGTTGAGTAGATGAAGGCGATGATGGGCGGGCCTTGTTGGCTGCAGCGCCCACGGCGTGGAGCAGCAGAGGAGTTGCCGAGCTGGACTTGGCCAGAATCTCCTCGCGTCGCTTGCGGCGTCGCTCGATCTCGGCCTCTTCGTCAACAGGCTCAGGTTCCTCGTAGTCTTCAGGCTCAGGCTCGGGATCGGGCTTGCGTTGCTGTTCGGGTTGAGCGGCGCTTCGTCTATCGGCATGTTAGCGGTGTTGCCAACTCCGTTATCATGTGTGTCATCATACCTCCCAGAAGTCTTGGAGTGGCCATGTCCATTTGCGAGGCCTTGTTCTGGTTTAGCATCATATCCTCGGGCGCGTGAAGCCTCTCCTACAGTGGTCCTCTTGGACACGAAACTGCCATCCCGCGAGCCGCGGTCGTCGTCGTACTTGAGTCCTCTCGACGCATCGTCGCGCCGCTCATAGTGGCCCTCTCTCACGAAGCGGTCGAACCTGCCCCTGTCTGCGCGCCGAGATCGCTGCGGGGATCGACTCCTGTTTCGAGGTCGCTTGTTGGCATACCAGCCGCGGTCCGTGTCGCGGTAGTGGTCTCGTTCGCGGCTCCTGTCCCGGTCATCGTAGCTGAAGTTTGATGCGCGCGATGCGGGTCGATCCAGGTCGTCGTACGGGCCGCGAGGTCTCCGGCGGTCGTCGCGCCGAGTATCCTCGTACTGGACGCGGAAGCTTCTCGAGTCATGGTCGCGGGGCCGACCGCCGCGGTACTCTCGGTCTCTCTCTCTGTCCCTGTCGTCGTGCGGCCGCTTGAAGCCGCGAGGCGAGATGCTCCGTCGCGAGGCGTTGCTGTGTCTGGAGGCCGAGTCGTGGTCCGGAGTCGAAAGTCTACTTTTTTGTCTGTCTTGACGGTCAACACTGCTTCCTCCAGCGTGCTGCAGTGAAGTTGCCTTCAAATCATGAACGCCGTTCTCGATGATCTCGCCTTCGTCCGAACTCGACGCCATGGTGGACGTTTGTTCGTTGGATCTTTCAGGTCTTTTTTTATGGCTTCTCGCAAGCAGAGGAGAAGCAGAACAAGTGTGTGTCAGCGCAAGAGAACTGGCAAGAGCAGAGTGCAGTAGGAAAAGAGCCCAACCGGATCAGTGGTGACTCGTACAGGCTCAAGTGTCGAAGGTGGTGGCTGGTGTTGTGGGGGAGATGGATGGTGAAGCCTGGAGGGGGGAGCCGGAGCGCGGTCTAGAAAGAAAGGACGATTGAGGAGCGCGTGAAGTGGTGCTTGAGGAGGACTTCGAGGTGAGGGATATCGGGGGCTTATCGAATCAGGTGATGCGAAGCCCAAAGAGGTCGTGCTGTCAGATTGGATAAAAACTGGCCGTCTTTCGATCTCCAGACCTTTGACGTAACTTTGAAGACTCTCCTGATCAGAGACCAAAAAGGTGGAGGAAAATCCGAGAAGTTTCCGGATTAGGTAAGCCCCGGAAGACCCTTATCGGGCTTATCCCTGCGGGCGGGTGGGCTCACCGCTGGAGGATGGCGGGATGAAAGGCTTAGGCCGAGCGAGTAAGCGGGAGGCAAGTTTTCTCTTCTTGCGACAACATCACCGCGACTCGATCATTTTTCTTTTCACAGCAAACCAAACCCTCTCTTTATTTCGTCCAGAAAATCACAATGGGTGGCAACAACCGAGAAGGTCAGTAATCTCTCGAATCATCAACTTCAAACCCCTCCAAGACCTAGAGCTAACCCCTCCAAATCTCAACAGGCGGCAAGGCTAAGCCCTTGAAGCAGGCCAAGAAGGCCCAGAAGGACCTCGACGACGACGACAAGGCCTTCCTCGAGAAGAAGCGCGCTGGTACGCACTGCCCCCGGATCACGCTGCCCTTCGAATCCCCAAGGCCACACACAGTTTGAAGCAGATTCGCTGACAAGACCACTACTACAGACGAGAAGGCGCGCAAGGAGTTGGCAGCCAAGGCCGGCGGCAAGGGCCCTCTCAACACCGGTGGCCAGGGCATCAAGAAGAGCGGCAAGAAATAAACCACTCGCGGTCGTGACGAAACCAAGGGAGGCAGAGCGAGGGCTGTGGGTTTTTCTGGATGGCGTGAGCGCATCAAGAGCCGGCATGCTTGGGCGTTCGTAGACATGGCGTCCACACTGATGATATCCCTGCGCGATGCTAACGATAAATGAATCTATGCTGTGAAAATGCTGACTTTCAGTTCATGTTCCTAGTGAAGTCTTGATTGTTCGTATAGACCGGATGTAAAGGCACTGGAATCTCTGACCCCTGTCCACCAGAAGCTGGAATGTCACTCGCTGCAGAAGTGAGTTCTATAACTACCTACTGCTAACAAATTGGCAATCTAAAAGATTTTCATTCTTCACAAAGCCACCATGATGTCAATCGTATGTTGATTCAGGGTCCTCTACACCTCGGAGTGGGCCTTCTACGATAATTCTAGACGCGTTCTTCTCCATACACCTGTCACTACTAGCCTCGGGAGCACGTTGCGTGTCTTTTCATGTGCTCGTCCCAACAAATCCACCCTTGTCAACACAACAACCAGTGGCTCCGTCTTCAACATTACAGCGAAACTCGTCAGCTCATTTATAAGTCAAGACTGAAGCCCTCTTATTTCCCAGGAACCGCAATGCTTTTACCACAGTAGTCAATTGATTCAAGTTGCATTGGTTCAAAGTTAAAAAAAAAACATAGTCTGAATAGCCTCAGCCATGACGGCGGACAACACCCAGCCCTCCGGCCTCCGCCACCGCCAGCCCTCCACCACAGAAAGCTTCATCAACGCCGCCAGGAACCTCGAATCAAAGGCCGCACACTCCCTCCTCCTCCTCTGGGACGACCTCCCCGCCTGGCGCCGCGACAACTCCTTCATCCGCTCGGGATACCGCCAGTCCCACGGCTCCTACGCCCACTCCCTCCGCTCGCTCTTCTACCTGCACAACGAGTCCGTCAACATCTGGTCGCACCTCCTCGGCGCCGCCGTCTTTCTCGCCAGCGCAGGCTACGTCGACCGAGTGGTCCGGCCGCGGTACGCGAGCGCGAGCGGTGCCGACGTGTTCGTCTTTGCATGCTTCTTTGGAGGCGCCGTCTTGTGTCTGGGCATGAGCGCGACTTTCCACACCTTGTCGAACCATAGCCATACTGTGGCAAAGTGGGGGAACAAGCTGGATTACACGGGAATCGTGGCCTTGATCGTGGGGAGCTACGTCCCGGCTCTGTATTATGGCTTCTTCTGTTTGCCTGAGCTGATGAGGGTGTACCTTTTCTTGGTGAGTGAAATTGCTTTCTCATTGAACTCAGTCCTCGCTGACCGGCCAAGATATGCCTCCTTGGTGTTGGGTGCGCGATTGCTTCATGGGTTGAGCGTTTCCGCACGCCGACTTGGAGGCCCTATCGTACAATGATGTTCATCGGCCTCGGCCTCTCGGGCGTCGTCCCCGTCATCCACGGTGCCTTCATCTACGGCATCCAGGGCCTCGAAGACCGCATGAGTCTCAGCTGGGTCGCCCTTCACGGCGCCATGTACATCTTTGGTGCCGTCCTCTACGCTGTGAGTATCCTCTTCTGCTTTGAGCTGAGACACCGGTTCTCTAACAATGACCAGGCTCGTTGGCCTGAGAGGAGCGCCCCTGGCATGTTCGACATATGGGGAAGCTCGCATCAGATCTTCCACATGTTTGTCCTCCTCGCTGCCGCCACGCACTTCTACGGCATGGCCAAGGCGTTCGACTACCACCACACCGTCATGGGGTCTCGGTGCTTCCTGGATTGAGTAGCTTATCCTTCCGCCTCCGCCAATCCGAGATCCATGACCCTCACCAGCCCTGATCCCATCGCCGCTGCTGCCCAGCACCCGTACTCTTCGTTCGGATTCCACTCTGCCACGGTGATCCTCGTCAAGGGCTCATAGATGATTGCGCGAGTGGGGTCCGTAACTCCTCCTGCATCTTCGTCATCGCCGCCAGCTGCGTCGCTGTCCTTCTTCTTGGGCTTCTTTCCCTTCTTGACGGGTGGCTTATAGTTCGACTGTTTATTGAGGTTTCTTTCCAGGATGAAACCCTGGACTACCCGTGAGACACCCCGTGCCGATGCGGGCGAGTCTGAGGGAAAGAACTTGGCGGGTCGATGTTCGTGGTGGAAGACTCGGATGCGGTCTGTCGGTTCCCGTCTGGTGGTGAAGAGCTCAACTTGTGGATTCATCGCCCAGAGAGAGCCGTCCAAAGAACCCACAAGGAGGTACGGATGTGTCCGTCCGACGGCGAGACAAGAGGGGAAACTCTCACCGGTGAAGACACGGCGAGCAACTGGGAACTGAGAATGGTGCATGAAGCCAACGTGAGTGTTGAGCACGCCGGCGGATGGATACATGGAGTAGAAGCCCAGCATGTGGTCGCTGTAGCCGAGCAGGTTTGGCTGTGTGCCGACTGTCAGGCTTTGAACCTCGGTAGTCTCGTAGCTCGGGGCGCGGAGGTCAAGCAGCTTGACCGTTCCGCCGACGGGCGTGGAGGCAATGAGATAGGGCATGGCTGGGTATCCCGAGACGAGATCGACGACGATGTTGTGGTGAATCGGGTGTCGAGACAGTAGGCGGTTGGGACGGATGGACCAGATCGCAATAGACCCGTCCGAGTAGCCTACTACGAGCCGGTTGAAGTTGACCCATGTCAGGGCCGTTGCTTTAACGTCCTCATCTGGGAAACCGAATATAGAAATAGGCTCCTGTACTTTCTCTGAAGCATGTCAGTGATGCCATTGCTCGTTAGAAATGAGAACTCACCATAATCTCCCTCTTCATCGTCACCGGCCTCAACCACGTAAACATTCCCATCATCGCACAAAACCGCCAAGAACCCGCACGCCGGGCTCCATTTGACCCTTCGTGCCCGACCATAGTCCAGGCATATCGTTTTGCGCAGAGTCGGTCGTCGTGCTGATGGTCGCGCGAAGCCATCCTCTTGCCGCACGCCGACAAACTCCCATAGCTGAACAACACCGTATTTCTGGAAATCAGGCTTCGTGGACTCTTGCTCGTAATCGTAGTGTTCTTGATCAGCGTGTGGGATGACGCACAACGCGAGCAGCTGCGGCGCGTTGACGCTGTGCAGAGGCGCCCAGTCCATGCTGGTGACGATGCCGCCCGTGTCAAACATCCACCCCGTGGCTTTCGCTTCACTGTCCTCTGGATCGATTGGAAGACCGCTTTGCGAGAGAGGATAAGCGTCTCCCGGCTGGAAGTTGATCTCTTGCTGCGACTCGACCGGTCCCGTCAACACCGGCATCGCCCCTCGCTGGAACTGGTACGGCTGAGCTTCCTCCTCGGTCAATCGCAGCCGCGCGTCGGCCTCCGGCAAACTGTCCCGCACACGTTCATACCAATGCTCGGCGTTGTAAGCCTCCCTCTCGAAGAAGTTGGGCGACCAGACACCCCTGTCCTTCTGACCCTCCTCGCCCTTCGCCTTGGGCGGCAGCACCGTCCAGTCCATCCAGCGTTCCAGCATGCCCTGCACCATCTTGATGCCGTCCTCGTGTCGCCCATACCAGGCCTCGATGAGCTGCCGACCTTTAACACCTCGGTCATACGGTCCCCAGTACGATCTCACGATGCGCCCGTCCGCCACGGGCTCGACGTCGAGGTACCCCGTCAGGCCAGCAGCGCGCACATTGAAAGGCCGAATAGGCTTTATGCGCTGGCGCGCGAACCTGTCGGGGATGCCGTCGGGCTCACTCACAGAGGCGTCCGACTCGGGGGCCTCCTGCTCGAGCGCGAGCTCTTCTTCCTCCTCTTCGGCGCTCTCTTCTGCGGCGGCTGTGACGTCAAAGTTTTCATCGTCTTCTGCGTTTGCGGTGCGCCTGAGGATCTCTTCGTCGGAGCTGCCCTCGAAATCGTACTTTTCAACCGTGTATCGCTTGGTACGATTGGATTTTCGAGTTCTCATGCTGAGGGGTGTGTGAGGTGATGAAGTTGTAGGTGGGAAGGTCTGGGTCTGGATTAGACTTGATGCCAACCTGGGCCACCGAATTTTTGGCGGGGCTTTCACGCTCAACAGGAAAACTACCACAACGGTACGTGTTTTGGAGTCACGTCTAAACTTGCAGAATTCTAGTAAAATCGGGTCTTACCCATGGGAATTAAAGTACAAAGTGATGTCCATGAAGCTTCTTACATTACCCATGAAGGAACCCAATGTTGCTTTCCGACAGCCTCAATCGTCTGCTTATTGAGAGGCCGGCTGGCCGTGTGCTTGACGAACCTGGAACTTCACTACCTTGCGCCGGAGGCAAGGTAGGCATAGCCCCGTGAAAGAACTCTTCATGTCTTTCAGGCGCTCTGCATAGACTGTAGCTAGATCGTTTGGACTGGAGTACCCTTCGCCCGCCTTGCCCGGATTCGTAAAGTCGCCAATAAACTTCTGGACCTCCCTGAGGAGACCTGCCACAGACCTGCCCATATGGTCACCGCAATATCCGGGAACATCGTTGAATGTACTCCCCAGGCATGTATAGAGTGTTAGGAGAGCATTTTCTTCCTGAATACTGGAAGTTCGTTCGGCGCAATCCACTATGCTACCATGGAGTCTCTGGCGAAGGTAGTCTAGAAGGAATGTGCGGGATTGTTGAAGAGCAGCTGAGAGAGGCCTGCGTTAGCACGAGAGCGCTGAGATGAAGACATTCAGGATAAAGAACGAACCTGCAAGCTTGTACAGAGTTCCTTGTAGGGCGGGATGAGATATTTTCTTTTCGCTCCCAGCCGCTAGGTCGATATACGACCCCTGGTACTCAAGAATAAGTCGTCGACTCACGGATTGAAACAATGGCCCTGAGTCAAGCTGGTAACATGCAACTAGAAGAAGCCAAATAGCAGAAAGATCGGCGTCTCCTCTTCTCTTGTTGATCCAAAACTCAATAGAGATGGAAATGGCGCCGATGAGATCATACTTGTCCGCAAGCACAACTACTTGAAGGAGTTGTTCTGACGTGGGACGCTCTTGCTTCGTATTGGCTTGGTAATGAATGGCTAGGCAAACGAGCTTGAAAGCCTCAAAGTCGTCAGAAGGCAGGGCGATTTCGGCCGCTTGACCCTTCGAGCTGGCTTCGTACAGCGCCTGCCCTTCTCTGAAGTTGCCCGATAGCATGGCGGCGAAGACGGGCGACGCGTTCTTCATGAAGAGTGAGTGGACTTGGATCTTCTTCTGCCCTCCATCCAGGACGAAAATGACATCTCCATCTGGCGCGACTTTCTCTAGGATCACATCCTCTGTCATGGGTGATGGGGTTTGCGGTTCTTCGTTGCGCTGGCGCTTGCGCGGGACGAGGCTCTGTGGAGGGATCATCATCGCCGAGGTTTGGATTTGAAGTTGGAAGGAGCGTGCATGAGAGAAGAGCTTTTGTGCTGGAGTAGAAACAACGAGGCAGGCGAACTGGGCAGGAGCTGTGGGGAGGGTTGTTTTCCCACCTCAAAGTAGGAAGGTACGGGTTGAGCGGTGCTGGGCACCTGCCATTTGCACCGACAGCTGGTAGCCGCTCGCCTTAGGGTTCGTCCCCGTTTAGATGAAGGAGTTCGACAATGTTAGAGATTCGAGTCTGCCAGGCAAACCTCCAATCACTAGTGGTTCGTTGCAGAAGACCAGGTAGGTTAAGATCAAGTAGGTAACATCATGTGGGATCATACTCTGACCAAGCATTTCATTTTGATGAACCAACTTCTGCAATTTTGTTTTCGCTATTCGTATCAACTGCCTGCCTAGGTACCTACTGAATAGGTAGGTAGGTACCTGGCAGGGACAAAGAAAATGTCAATGCCCAGATGAAAGTCCACCTGCAACTATTGTGTACCTATCCATCCACTCGAAGATTGCACTACCCATTGGATCTAATCGTGTGGCTTCTTGCACTTTGAAGAGCCGCACTGTCTGAAACAGATCAGGCAAATCCCTTTAACACCATCATAAATCTGGTCCAGTTCCCCCCTCAGTTTGCTTGGGTGGGTGTGGACATGTCCCTAGCCTGTCTCACAAGTGGTTGCTGCTGGGAGATCGAACTGGAGGCCCCGAACGCTATCGAAGACTTCGTTGAGTGGTGGCTCGAGATGTCCTGGCAGGCGGCTCCAACCATCCTCTGCATATATAAGAGCGTGAAGGTAACGCAGTACCAGCTCATCTGAGTCTTTACAGCACCTCTTGGAGTTCTCCACTAAGATATCAGAAATACACCCTAGAACACTGTCTAGGATCGCGTTTCGGGCCTCTTCAAGAGCTCCTATAGAATTTGTTAGTCACGGGCAAGAGAAGAGGATTTTGTTTGACGGAAGAACTTACCAGCGAGCAAATAGACCATGGAGCAAATCTCTGGAGACTTTACCCGAGCTTGCATCGTATATGCGAGTTCAATAAATGAACTTTCGTGTCGAAGAATCAGCTGACGGGAGATGGATTGAAACGTTTCTGCGGCATCGAATTGATAGGAGGCTGCCAAAAGAGACCAGAGGTTCTCGACCGAAGCATCGGTAAGCCGCTTGTCAACCCAGAAGGCGAAAGAAAGCTGAATGGCCGCCACCAAGTCGTACTTCTCTGCCAACGCCACGAGATCAAGAATCTCGTCCACGTCTGGCGCCCAGAGTGTTGTGTCTGCCTGTGAGTGCAGGGCCACGCACATCCAACCAAACACTTCACCACTGTCATCTGGGAGGCTAATCTTGATGTTTCCTCCTTTGGCCTTAGCCAGAGCATTCCCCTCCTTGAATCCGGGGTTTAGCATGGCCGAAAACACGGGCGAGGCATTCTTCATGAGCGCCGAATGAACTCGGACTCTAATGGCGCCATTGTCGAGAACGAATGTGACGTCTCCGTTAGGAGCGATCCCTTCGAACTTGCTATCCTCAAATGCATCCCGTTTGCGTTTTTTCGCGGCGCTCGCGCCGCGATCCATGGCTGGTCGTTGAATTTGGCGTGGTGAAGTGAAGGTCAAAGAAAGGATGGTGAAGCGAGACGAAGAATGAGAAAGAGGGAGAGAGAAAGCGAAAGGGAAGAAGAGGTACTGAGGAGAAGAGGTAGAGGGGATGGCCGGACAAACCTGACGTTGATTTGGGCCGTTGCCGCGGCAGTGCGAGGCAGCCGTCAGAAGGGCATGAGAACCCTGAGAACCAGTGAGGCCTCAGGCGGCAAAAAGAGACCCTTGAGATGAATTCAGTACGTGATGGAGAGCTATGTGACACACTGTCGAGCGGTGTCATTGTTTATATCATACTCCTCTAAGGGAGTTAGAAGATGGTCAGGGACCACGATTAAGAAGAATGAGGCAGTTTACTCTAAGAGCTTACGTTCACCGATGACACGCGATATGGGTCAAGACATTATTTCCAGTGATTGAGGTCCTAAATCAGGCAGACTGTCTCCAGAGGATTTAATAACATTCAAGAGGATAACCCGGTCTCTTTGTCTGGCTCTCTTTCTCTCGCCGCCCATGGAAGCAGTAGTGCTTCATAGTCCTTGTCTAGGCTTCAGGAATAGCTCTATATCAGTAGCTGGAGTCTGAATAGTCACAGTCGGAATCGTCACAGCTGGAATCATCCGGGGATAATCCCCAGCTAACAGGGGCATGTCGGTATGGATGCTTGCAGTTTGGCCCCTTCGCCGCGAACCCCTCCTTTGCGATGAGGAAGTAGTCATAACAAACACCTATGGCTTCCCCGGAGTGTTCAATCTGGACCTCTTGAATCGCCACTATCCCACCAGTTTGGTCAGCTTCATGCCCATGGTCAAAATAGCAGTGCGAGTTCGACTTACTGCCCAATCTCATCCCAAGAATTTGGTCCGGCGTGTCATATGCGTATTGCAGCAGCCGGCAAGTCCGTCTCTGAACCAAAGACTTGGTCATCCTAAAAAAGCAACCGTCCAGTTTGAGAAAAAGCGCAGCAATCGTCAAATGCCAGCATTCCTCAGGTGTCTTCGGCGGTGCCCACATCCAAGCCTTCCCAGCGAATTTGAATCGGGGGGCCATGTCGTACTTGTCTGCAAAGATCGCAAGCTGTTGAATCTCCTTGGCTCTAAGATCCTGGCTGGCCGGGTCCGCCCCGTAGAGAATCTTGAAGGCGTGCATGACAGAGGGCGCATCATCCTCCGGCAGTGGGATCACCCGCTTGTCGCTGCCAGGGGTTTCCTGGCTCTCTTTGAATCCGGAGTTGAGCATGGCGTTGAACACGGGCGAGGTGATGCTGAGTAGCTCTGAGGATATCTGGATAGGCTTCTTCTCTGGGCCGACGATGAGGATGACATTCCCGTTGGAAACGATCTTGATGGTCGCCGAAGCATCGTAGTCTAGGAGGAGTAAAATCAGCAATCAGTAGAGGATTGAGTGCCGAGGTGTTCAATACCTATGCTACTCGGGCCATCCTCAGCAGCTGTGGTGGTCGCTGGCGTCTCCATCTTGATAGACGTGGGCTCAGCGGTGCAGGCTGTGCGGGGGTAAAGAGATGAGGGAGTGATGAGATGGAGGAGGAGAAAAGTAGAGAAGGAAAGCAGAAAGCCGAGCGTGGATATTTTAGGGTGCCGCGAGCTGTAAGGGCAAACAATATTTTGCAGTGACGGCTGGCTGGCTGATAAAGCAAACGACCAAAGGCAGCCTAGAAGATCATTGTGATAGCAGACCGCAAGAATTGCCTTATTTCAGGATATCGATCTGGCGTCCACTGCGGCATTCAGGAGAATGTCCTCCTTTTAACACAGTCACTATTCGTAAGCATCCCGGGCAGTCATCCGCGGAACAGTGGGACAGAAAAAGCAGCAGAATAGTCTTCCCGTAGGTATATATCTACCTAAACTTCCATGGCATCATTGCCTTCTTCAAATCCCTCGTACATACCTACTTACAACTCACTTTGCCCTGAACCGGCTCCCTGAGAGATGTCGAGCTGGGAATTTGCAATCTGGGCCTTTCCTCGAGAAGGCCTCCGTTGCCTTTTTGAAACAATGGAAGCAAATACCCATGTTTACTTTCAAGGTATTGGAGTTTCGAATCTCCTCGATCGCCACTAGCACACCGGTTAGGCTGGCTCAGGTGAAGGGAAAATGTGACAAGACTTACAGGCCAGTTTAAGACCAAGAATCTTGTCCTCTATTTGGTTCGCGTACTTGAGCATTGGGAATTCTCTCATGGCGACAAACTTAACGCTCAGGTCGAAGAAGCCTTCATCCAGCTCCAACCAGTATGCCGCTGTCATCATTCGCCAGACCGACGGCAGTGAAAGTTCCGCGGAGATAGTTTGTAGATATTTTGCGACCCAGTAATCACCCGGGATGGTGAAGTGGTTGGTCATTGCATACTTGTCTGCCAGGATGGCGATTTTCTGAATCTCCAATGGTGCGAGCTCGGCCGATCCCATCCCCGCGCCGTAGAGAAAGTTGTACGCATTAAAAACGGCTGAAGGAGAATCTTCGGGGAGCTGGATTTCCGTCGGCTTTCCCTTGTTCGCGCAAAACATCGCCCCCTCTTTCATCCCGGAGTCTAGCATTGCTTTGAAAACGGGCGAAGTTCGTTGGAGGAGATCCGAGGTGACTTGGATCTTGACCGACTTCTGGCCAACAACCAAGATCACATCGCCACCGGGAATAAGTTCGTGAATACCCGATGCATCAGGATCTAAATGGGAAGTTAGCACCGAGAAGCGCATTGAAGCCAACGCGTTCCATACCGAAGCCGGTTGGGCTATCCTTTGCTGGCGTAGGAGGCGCTGGCTGGACCATTTTGATGGAAGTGTGTGGAGAGTGCAAGGTGGGTATGCAGGAGTAAGGAGATGGTAGAGAGAAAGAGGAAATGAAGGGAGAATTAGGCAGCACACAGAGGGGTAGTTAGTTTAGGGTGCCGCGAGAAGAAATTTGTTTGCAGTGCTAGGTCGATGAAGCAAACGGCGGTGGCCACTGGCAGAGTGATAGCAAACAATTTCCCCCAGATCCAGCACGATAGCCACATTCAGCTTCCCGCCTTAGTCATGTGAAATGCTTAGACACTGAATGTTACTCCGAGAGAAAACTCCCATTTACACCGTTTCGGCTCCTCCAAGGTAAGTGCCCATAGTAAGTGGACATGAAATCAATGATACTTGGGGTACGGGCATCCCCTGAGTCTAGAGACGAACCCATCCTTGGCCACCTTGAAGCAGTCAAGACAAAGACCCTTGGGTTTCGTGTTATGCTTGAGCCCGTGAACGCGAAATTCCTCAATGGCCACTACTCATCGTCAGTATGCTTCCGCACTTGCATGGAACTAAGGTGACACTCACAACACAGTCGCAGCCCAAGTACAGTGTCGCCCGCATACCTCAGGTAGGATGGCTGAAGCTGCTTGATGAGCTTCCTACTGTACATGAAGAATGCGTCTCGACTCTCCAGCCAAAAAGCCGCCGCCGTCAGGCGCCAGGTCTCCTGTGGACCATCGATCCAGGCATATTTCGCGAACCAAAAGGCCGAGGCAAAGGTGAAGCGGGAGGTCATGTCGTACTTGTCGGCGAAGACTGCGATCTTGTGTATAGCAGCCGGTTCGAGGTCCATGGTCGACGGATGGGCGCCGTACAAGACTCGGCAGACGTTGTAGACGGCCTGGGGGTCGTCGTCGCATAATTCAAGCGCCATCGGGACGCCGCTTTCTTTGGCGTTGCGAAGGCGGTGGCCTTCAGCAAAGTGTGGGCCGAGCATGGCCGCGAAGACTGGCGACATGTCGCAGAGGAAGGTAGAGGGCACTCGGAAGAGCTTCTTTTTTTTTGCCGACTATGAGGATGAGGTCGCCCTGGGGTACAAGGTCCTCCGCGAGATACCAGTCGGCGTCTGAGGCGTTGTTCGAAGACATGGCCTGGAGTGAGAGGTTGGAGGGCATGCCCTGCGCTTGTTTGGTGGCGTCCCATTCGTGATGACGAGGGGGAGACATTGTAATACCGCGACAAGGGGTAGCGATGTACTGAGAGAAGACTCGGGTGCCGCTGTTGGTAATGAAGCTGAATTTGATGACCTCGAAGATGATTTAGATTAAACTGAAAGACACGGTGGCACGCGCTGTCATGGAAAGGCGTCTAGACACTGGACAGTCAGTACGTGATTGAGCGTCGTCTGGACTGCCCACGTGAACACTTCCACTTACAGAAACCATCCAAATCGGAAAAGCAATGTAAACCAAGAAAAGAGTCGGATTGTTAGTTCTCACTATCGGAGATGTAAAGATTGATTTCCCGACCAGCGGTGCGATTTAACACAAGGTAAGGTAATGTGGTTGATGCCGGTTGGCTTGGGAGGAGCAGGAGAGGCCTTGCCTCAAGGCGCTGGATGGAAAGACCACATTGCGAACTTTCCCACGCTGCTGATTCATCTCTTCTGGCTTTCTCATGAATTGGACAGAGAAGTGTACGACCTACGTATAGGGAGGAAGAGTGACGAAGTGGCACTCGAAGGCACAAGACGGTGAATTCAGGACTGAGGGATACGGCTCAGCGTCAGTTTCCTTCAACCTTCAATGTTTCCGTCCCTCCATGCGTCCCACGATAAGACTCAGGATACCATACGACCGTCCAGTCAATCAATAACTTGGTATTTGGTTACAGGCGCAGTCAGAGGAGCAAGCTGCGCAGGAAATGGGAGCTCCAAGTTGGCATGAGGTTGGGGCTCGAGGTTGATTGCACTGCTACCCGAAGATTATCCGTCGCAAGTATCACCCAGCTAACCTCACGATCCTAACTCCGACCGAGACAACAATAATCTGCGGAATCCACGATCATGAGTGAGCCACAAAGAACGGGAAGCAAAGGTCACGCTCGAAATAAGTCTGCCACAAAGAGTAAGCCACCAAATTCTCCTCCAGGATCGGGTGTTGCCGCGCGCATCGTAAGGCGCATCAAGGGGCACGTCATCGTTCGAGAAGAATATCGTTAACACGGGACTCCACTATCAACTTGAACTCGGACTAACTCGCCTTCAGCTCGACCAAGATCCTCTACTAAAGGACCTCTCGATGTCGACGAGTGAGCTTCTTTGTCATGTCTATGATATCACGGCGGTCTAACTCATTCCAGTGACCCACCAACACCTCAACCCGCTGCCCAACTCACCCCAACCCACCGAGCCAGGATCTCATCACCACATCCCCGGTCCTCCACAGGAACTCCTGTGTCTCAACTCGGCGAAGCAAAGCCCAAGAACTTCTCCTTTCTCCTCCGGCCAGAAATTTACCACCCTCTAACCCCCCTAAACGTACCCGTGGCATTCCGCAACTCGCAGAAGCAGCCAAGCCCCGAGGCTCCACTTGAGGATCTGCTCGCTAGCGGCCACTTCAGAGCGGCTGCCATCGCCGCGGTCCAAGAGCTCACAGGTACGAGCGCAAACGGAAGCATCGACCCTACGGACTCTAAGAGGATCTTTGAGTTGCTTTACACGCGGTTGGCATGTCTCACCCTGATTGACGCGACGCCCTTGGCTGCCCAGGAGGTGAAGGCCTTGGAAGACCTCAATGACATTAGGAAGTACATTGATGAGACGACGGGCGAGCACCTCGTACCATGGGAACTCCGCGTTCTCAATGTCCGTCTCCAAGCCCTCGGATTTGGCGACTCTCGCAGAGCGGTCATGAGCTACCACGACCTAGCCCGGGAAGCCCGCGACCGCATCGTCAAAGCAGCCGCCCAGCATGACAACTCGGCGCGGGAGCTATGGAAAGCCCGTCTTCACGAGCTCGGCATCCAGGTCGCCGGCGCACTCATCGAGCTGGAGGACCTAACGGGAGCGGCGCACCACCTCAGCACCCTGCGGGATCAGGGCGATGGCAAGATGGCGCTGTCAAAGGCACTATTGTGGCTTCATCTGGGAGACTCCGACAGCGCAAGGGCATGCGCTCGCCAGACTGGCGCGAATGACGAGGACGCGCAGAAACTAATTACAGCGCTGTGCGACATGGCAGACGCAGAGTACGAGTCTGCGCTGGAGAAGTGGCGGGACTTGAAGGAAACTATCGGAGATGAGATGATTGGCGTCAACCTGGCAGTATGTCTTCTGTACCTTGGAAGGATACAAGAGGTATGCATTTTTGCCGTCGAGGCAGGTCGAACCTTAAGTATGCTAACGATGGCTCAGGGACGGGAAACCATGGAAGGGCTGGTTGACGCAGGGCTGTCGTCGCATACTCTCCTGTTCAACTTGTCGACTATGTACGAGCTCTGCACGGAGAAGCATCGCAACCTGAAGCTCAAGCTGACGGAGAGGGTTGCCGAGATGGAGGCGTCGCCTGCTGGGTGGGAGAAGATGAACAGCGATTTCAAGCTGTAGCTGTGCAGTCAAGACGAAGAAACGCAACCAACTATATTTGATGATCTGTCTTGATTGGACTAGAGTTTTGGTCTTCTCGTTTTGAAGTTTTTGGAGGGAGCAGCAACAAGGTTGCTGCTCCGTATGCGTTCCTAATTACTGCCGGCCCGTCTGACGCGATGTTGAACTCACTCATTCTAGGCACGTTTTCTCACGAAATTATGTATTGTTGAAGTTTTTTTCCATTGCATTGTTGCTACTATTCTTGTCTATAAATTGCAGATTTCCCCTCCTCCCCGTCTCGCTCATCTTTCATCACTCTTCAATCCAGTCATTCCCTCTCAGATCATATCTCAACTTCATTCTCATCACTCTTCAGCTGGACATTCACTCTTGAATCATATCCTGACTTGATTCCCGTTACTCTTTACCCCAGAAATTATCTTTCAAGTCATTCTTGGCTCAGTCCTCTTCACTCTCCAACCAGATATTCCCTCGACGCGGACCAGAATAATGGCCGGTAACGCAATCTTCCCTCTTCTTAATGCGCCTACCGACGTCGTTCTCCTCATCACCGACCACCTGGCTCTGCGCGACAAGGTATTTCTCTCGCAGACCTCCCGGGCCCTGCGAAACATCATTGGGTCCGACTACAAGGCCAAGCTCAGCAAACTCCCTGACGCGGAGAAGCTCGAGTTCTGGCACGCCATCGCCGACAACCGCACGGACAAGTGGGTGTGCGGACACTGCCACTGGGTGCACGATGTCGACGAATCCGACACGCCTCACAGACCCTGGCCTCCCTGCGCATGGCAGATGTCCGAGCCGCGGGTATACAAGCTTCACGACCACCACGTGCAGCTGGCCCTCAAGTTCGACCGGCTGCAGCAGGACGCGGACTGCGAGGCCTACAAGGAGGCGCTGCTGGAGGAGTGCACCCAGGTGCTTTCAGATTCCACCTCCTCAGCAGAGCGGACGCGGCGTATCCTGCCTCGGATTGTCAACGGGCGGTTCGTCGTGTACAGGGAGGACCTGTTTGAGGGTGACCCGCGCTTGCCGCCTCTCTCACGCGACCAGCTGGCCGAGTCGTACTCGGAGCTCTGCCCCCATCGTCTCGTGGCCGTGACACGCTCCATGGGAGTCAGTGTCATAGGCACCGAAGCCTGGCCCTCCAGCGTCCTTGACGAGCCCCAGATCGCCACCGTGGAGGCTCTGGCACATCCGGGGTATGAGATCTGCGGGTCATGCTCTCTCTGCCCGACGGACTACTCGGTAGAGGTGGAGAACGAGCGCAGGGTTGTGTTCAGATCGTGGCACGACTTTGGATCGTCAAGCACGCCGCTGGACCCGACTTGGAGGTCACACTCTACACACTGTATACCGACGGCGCTGTGGACGGACATCCGTCAAGTTCCGCTGGCGATGGGAGACTGGCCGCAGGTGTATCATGAACCGGGAAGCGCGAGGGAGCTTTATGAAGACGGAGATGTTTACGGAGGATGTGTTTTATAGTAGGGGAGTTGGTAGAAGAGAAGCTAGTGTTGAGCTTTTCTATTAAAGTATTAAGAGACGGATGACCAAGGGGATGAGCCGAATGATGCAACCTGACTTGCACGGCCGCCGTGGTGGAAAGAAAGGGCCGGATGACGAACAGCAACTTTCTACTACTAAATAATTACCTAAATTTATTTAAAGAAAGTAGCTAAATACTTATCATAGCATTATCTTCTAATTTATCAGATATTATACATAAGGATTAGATGATATTGATGATAGTATTAAATGTGCCTCTTCCAATGTAAGTTTTCCACCACGGGACGGCCAACATGGCGGGTTGTTCGAAGATGCCAGGAGACTTTCGATCAGGAGGAGTATTGACAACTCACACCAAAGCCATCTCTTCACTTCTACTGTCGGGCTTGATCGACAAGCACAAACCCCGTCCAGTCGAACGGGAGCCCGGTCCCGCCCCGAGGCTCCTCGTCCGGAGCTACCCCACATTCCCGCAACGGAAATACCGAAGCCGCTGCGAACCTCGGCACGGAAGACACGCACTCGCATCCATCCTTCATAAGATCAGCTCGATCTGAAAGACCAGACGAGATATTGTCTCTTTATCAATTGACATTTGACCACATACATTAACCCCTGGGCATCACAAACCACTATCCAGCATGTCTTCAGATCGTGTCAACCAGCTTGCTGGCCACCTCAACTACCCCAAGGGCCTGCTGGCCGGGCAGGTAGCCATCATCACCGGCAGCGGGCAAGGAATCGGCGCAGAGGCAGCTCGGCTCTTTGCCAACGAGGGCGCCAAGGTTGTAGTGGCGGACATTGACGCAGGTTTGTCTCCATAGTCCCTTTTCACCTACACCAGAATCTCACACTCAATAGAAAAGTCCAGCTCCGTCGCCGAGAGCATCAACAAGAGCGGCGGCCAAGCCATCGCCGTCCCCGGCGACATCACCAAAGCAGACTACATCAACACCCTGATCAAGCGCGCCGCCGACTTTGGGGGCGGCAAGATCAACATCATCGTCAACAACGCCGGCTACACCTGGGACGGCGTCATCCACAAGATGACAGACAAGCAGTGGGACACCATCATCGCCCTGCACTGCACAGCTCCCTTCGCCCTCGTCCGCGCCGCGAGCCCCTACTTCCGCGTGCGCGACGGCGCCCCCCGGTGCATCGTCAACATCTCGTCCACGTCGGGCGTGCACGGCAACGCGGGCCAGCTCAACTACGCGCTCGCAAAGGCCGGCGTCACGGGCTTCACAAAGACCATCGCGAAGGAGTGGGGCCCCGCGTTCGGCGTGAGGGCAAACACCGTTGCGTTTGGGCACATCCTCACGAGGTTGACGGCGGCCAAGGAGGACGGGGCGTTCGTGACGGGCCCCGATGGGGAGAAGATTGCGCTGGGGATCCCGACGAAGCAGACGCAGGCGGCGGGGGATGCTGCCCATGCGGATATTGCGCTGAGGAGGCCTGGGACGGCGACGGAAGCGGCGAGCAGTATTCTGGCTGTGGCTAGTCCGTTGTTTTCGTATGTCACGGGGCAGACGATTATGGTGACGGGAGGTCGCAACATGTGAGACAAGAGCAAACAGGTTGGATGAAATATAGGGGTGGCAAAACGCTCAATAGAAGGCCTCGAACAGTGGACAAGTGACTGAAGAAGTGGTATTAGATTAAACGGTACTATTCTTGCCGCCGAAACGCCCCCCATCCAACAACATGTGCCCCTTTTGTACATTGTCATTGATTGCTCTATCTTGACCTACACCTTGAGCCACAGCGAAAACACGCCCTTGGCGTACTCGACAATCTCGTCGCCTCCCAGCTTGCTCTCGCCGTACAGGCGGTCGACAAACGAGATGGGCACCTCGGCAACCGTGCAGCCCATAGCCTTGGCACGCACCATCATCTCCATCTGGAAGGTGTACCCCTTACTCTCGGTGCTGGAGATGACCTTTTCGAGGACCGACGTCTTGTACAGGCGGAAGCTGCCCGTCAGGTCGCTCACGCCGGGTCGCAGCACTGTGTCGGCAAACAGGTTGGCGCCGCGGCTGACAAACTTGCGCTTGAGGTCCCAGCCGTAGACGCCGCCGTCGCCAGCGTAGCGGGTTCCCGTGACAATATCGTAGCCGCCCTTCTCCTGGAGGGCGACCATCTGGGGGATGAACTTGGGGTGGTGCGAGAAGTCGGCGTCCATGATGATGACAAAGTTGCCCGTGACGAACTGCAGGCCGTGGACGTAGGCCGTTCCGAGGCCGAGCTTGCCGGTGCGGGTCTTGAGGATGATGTGCGGGGAGTATGCCTCTACGAGCTGGAGGGCGACTTCTTGGGTTCCGTCGGGGGAGCCGTCGTCGACGATGATGAGTTCCCAGTCGAGGTTGCTGGAGGGGTCAGCTTTGCGCCTCGCGATTGCAGAGGGGTTACAGCATGTACGCACTTCTCGGTGAACATGCGGTTCAGCAACCAGGCCATGATGGGGAGGTTCTTGCGCTCATTGTATGTCGGCAGGATAACCGAGTACTTGTTCTTTGCGGCCATGGTGGGCTGTGTTTTTTAGGATAGCGGTAGAGGATTATCGGTCGGACGGTAGAAAAGGGAGAGAGGTTATAAAACAGGGACCTAGGGGAGGCCGGTCGTGATCGCGAGCGACAAAGGAGCGTGAAACAGTCGGTTGATCGCGTTTGGTCGTTTGGTCGTTCACCCGCGTCGAGCCACTCTAACTTTAGGGGACACCTTGAAGCTGGCGATTGGTGGATGACTAAGCTCACGATAGGAGACAGCTTGCAGATTGGAGCCCCTGAATTGGATTGTGGCTGGTGAAGGTGGTCGTGGCTTGATGGGGATGATGTGGCGGTGTAACATCTCTAGTGGCCGATGCCGGGCTCCTCAAATCCGCAACATTCATCACGCAAACTTGTTGGGACAACCGGCATCTCTTGGTCAGCTCGATGGATCAGACATCCTTGTTCCCTCCTTCCAACGGTATTATCCTTAAAACTACACTCTACACATCACTCTAACACCTCGATTCTTGACCGTCTCAAGAAGCCTTGGACAATGATATCCGCCCAAGCCCGCGAATGCCCGCCCATCTGCAGCCCCAGCTCCTGTACCTCATCTCCAGCAACCGGTTACAGCAAGTAACAGTACCTACCAGCAGCAGCACGCAAAGGTACATCATCGATGCGTCCCGTCCTCTGACTGGTTCCGGGGGGACCTTTTCCCCTCCTCTCAGATCGATGGCTTGCCTTTGAAGTCTCGGGCTGCCGGGGGGGCCCACACCAAGCTTTCTCTTTCCCCGCAACAACTCCCCAGGGCGGGCTCCATCCCAAGTCCGTCCCGATCGTCAGAGTTCACACCGTCACGTCCGACCGTCGCTCACGCCAAACCCACAGTCCTCGGCATTCGCGATCCCTCATGGCGTTTGGGCCTTTTGAGCACTGTGCCAGGGTCGTTTCCCTCGTCCAGTAAACGAGGACAAGGCCGCAGCTTTAGCCCAATGCAGACACCGGAGGGGGCACCTACGGGCCTTGTTTCTACACTCGGAGAGCTCCCTCGAAAAGCTGGGGCGGGACGTTGTTGCTCATCGCGCAGGTTCCTCGTCGCGGCAACTTCGCCGGCGAGGATACCTCAGCTCTTAACAGAAAACGGGCTTGTGCCACCCCCCATCCCGCTTCGGAGCTACCCATCTTGCTTTTTTACCTGAGCTGGTCCTGGCGCGAGGGTGAGGTAAGGCAAAATCTAGTTCTCGTCCTTTGGGGATTCTGTGGAACCCGTCGTGACCTCGTGCGCTCCCAGCCAACCTCACCTCCCAGTGCCCTTTCGTAGCTCTTCATCCCCCAACTTGATCCTCCCCATCTCTCCCCCCATCGTGAGGCGATCGCAACGGAACTCCAGAGCCAGCATCGCAGACGCGCCCCTCCGCATCCATTGCTGACCTCGCCGTGCCGCCTGGTCGTCAGCTTGTAAGCCAGAGCCGAGCTGCGACAAACCGCCCTTACGTCATCGTCATGTCGGACGGAATCGCTCCAGCTATAGACAAAGGTATATCCCCGCAATCGCAATGGTCGAGATTCCATCATGCGCGCATTGATCCTATGCAATTGGCCCGTCCGTGATGCCCAAGGATGCCCTCCTCCATGGCCAACCCGCTGCCCATAGATGGAAAAAACCCAACGAAGCTGACCTGACTCTCAGTCGGCGCGCCCGACCCCAAGGCGCCCGAGGCCAAAGCTGCCGCTCCCACCATGGAGACCACCTCGGAGCCCGCCAAGCCGGAGGAGAAGAAGCCCGCTGGCGGCCTGAGCGCCCCCATGCCCAAGCCCGTCGAGGTCATGTCCGTGCCGGAGACGCCCGTCAACAACAGGACCCCCGCGGGCGGCTCGCCGAGGCCGGAGCTCAAGATTGACGAGGAGCCCAAGGAGCCGCCCAAGAACGAGGACGAGGCTGCCTTTGTCACGACGGGCGTCGAGACGGACTCGGCCCCGGCCGTCTCAGCCCCGAAGGACGTCCCCGTGACCGACAAGAAGCCCGCCGAAGCGTCGGCAACCAACGGAGCCAGCAAGCCCGAGGCCAACGACGATGTCGGCGAGGCAGCTGCGGGAGAGAAGCGCAAGCTCGACGAACCTCCTGCTGCCGCCGCCGCGACCAACGGCGCCGTCCCTGTCCCTGCAGACAAGTCCGGGTCGGAGGAGCGCGCCGAGAAAAAGGCCCGCGTTGAGGACGTCGCAGATGAGCCGCCGGCCGTCGAAGCCCCGACGAACGGTAAGAGCAGTGGCAGCGGGAGCAGCACCAGCAGCGGCAGCAAGCCCGCCAAGAAGGACAAGAAGGCTCCTCCGCCGGTTGGCAGGACGGCGCGGAAGACGCGAAGTCAGGGCCCGGTTGAGGTTTAGTTGCCGATTACTCGAAGCGTTAATCCTTAACCTGGCTTGGTTTCTATCTTGGGTTTCCGGCTTAGAAAGGCCAACTCTTTTTATTTCCTTCTTATTAGTGGTCATGAGTGTTCTCGATGAATTGAAATGAGGAATGGGACGGCGAAAAATGGCAGGATGGTTTGGGGGGGTGGCACGCTTTTTCGAGGCCGGATTCGGGGATTGGGACATGGTTGTACATTTGGTCTTTGGGTAGTAAACTGTTGATTCATTGTTGCTTTTGACATTTATGTGATATCTTCCGCTTCCCCAGTTAGATGGAAGACGGTCTAGGTTCTCGGTTAAGCTCGGCGCTGGCTTTCCGATCGCCGGTGGAGTATCTATGGGAAAAAGCGAGTAGCTTATGTAGCGAGTAAAGATGTATATATAGATAGATAGTCTAGGTAGGGACCGGATAGGAGTTGTCCTGCGAGTCAGTAGACGAAAGGCCAGTACTGGCAAACCTGAGAGTTCCAACTCCCAATGTACCTACCCTGGACCAACCCGATCAACCACTTCAAGCATGCCGAAACCGACCCCCAGAGAAGCCCTCAGATGGCTTGTTTCACCTGGCAATAACAAACTCTCGATACGAAGCCCCGACCAATAGACTCCTCGCCCTGGCCAATCTACCCCGGCGCGTTTCTCCCTCCTAGGGGCCTCCGACCGGCCCCCCACTCGGATGAACCCAACCGGCCGGTGATGCCGTTCCTGGGCCTCGTATGGAGAAGTGGAGGACGTGTCGTCATGCCCCCTCTCCCGGACTCTCTCAATGTGAAGAACGAACCTCCCAAGAAATCCCTGGACCTTTACCAAGGAACTCCGAGGGCCTCCCGGTGGAGGAACGTTGCGTGCAGGTACACAGCCACCGCAGTGGTCCAGGGGTTATAGAGATATTGGGTGTTCGTCCGTGGGTTAACAAATGCGGTTCGGATTCACGTCGCTCCGAACGGGAAAGGCACGGATGGAGAAAAAAGAGTCCCTGAGGTAAGCAGGAGGATCGAGGTAAGCTGATCCTTGTCTATATGGCGTCTCAGTCGTGAGCTGACGGACGTGCTATCTGACGCCAGATTTGCTATAAACACTCTGACGTAGATGCAGGAATTGTCATTTCCCTATTTCTCACGTGTGCCATAGCGCTCATCAATGTTTTGAATCGCATTTACCGGATGGCAAAGAGAGCCAGTGTCATTCCTAGCCGCCAGAGTTGGTAAAACATTAGATGGGAACCAAGGGAGAGCGAGACGCCTGACGTCGACTCCACCGAGACGTAATACCATAGAGAAAAGTCGTCAACAAAAAGACCAACGAAGGTTTCCGACGGCGGCTGGGCTTTTGACAGCAGTTTCAAGGCGGCTACAGAGTGGGAATCCCAGTCCTGGTCTCGCCTCCACGCGTCGCCTTCTGGTTTGACCATGGACACTTGACCCCTGGAGGCCCTTGCTCAATGGCAGTCAGATCGGTCGAGATTCTAGCGCCGAAAGGCAAAAAACAAAGAAAGAGAACGGCCAACGGGAAAAGCCATTCAGGCACAAAGGAACCGTCGTCCGAACAGGTGTTGGCAATGACGAGTTGCCAGCCACTGAATGGCCAGAGCAAAGGCACCGAATGCTTCGAGTCATGATTTGCCCACTGGAAACAGAAAAAAGTTCCTGCTCCGTGGGCGGATTTTTTTCTTCTTCAGCTTGGCTGTTTCAACCTTCGGGACCCTCTTGGATAAACACCTAGAACGTACGAGGCCACCGAGGTATTTCCCGATTTGTCTGGTCTTGTTTTTCAAGGTCCCGATCGGTTTGCGCGTCTTGTTACGATTCTAGTGGGCAAAACAAAATGCAGGATCGGCTTTGTGGGAGGTGGCAAAAGTGGACGACAGACTGCATCATTGAAGCTGTTGTCGAACCAAGGACTTTGGAGGGATGGGATCAATGGTATGGGACTTCAAGACGCGCTTCGGGCGTCAGTGCCGGAAACATGTGGGATGGAATGGGACAAGTTGCTTTTTCACTGCTTATGCCCGGTTCCTTTTGATGGGCCTTGAAAGGGACCGGTGTCAAAGGTAAACAACGTCTTAGACAACGGAGATAAAGCGCGCCTCCAACCGTTGATCGATCCCAAAATGAGTCTTTTAACGGCCTTCTCAGAGTCAAAGAATGCCCTTTGAAAGAGAGCATCCCATCACTTTCCCCATCTGGAATAACAGATAACGACGCCGGCTTTCACCGTGCATGTCTTGCATGGCAGCTCTTCGTATTCCACCTGTTAGCAGTTTCCAACTTGGACAGAGAGCATCCAAGAGGACCAAGAAAGAAAAAAAAAAGTCATCTATGCAGGGGTAAAGACCGACAATGCGTGGCAAATGCATGCTAAAGGAGGGTGACGACTGGTCGAGAGCCGTCCCAGCGGCCTTCCGGGGTCGTCTGGACCGCCCCGCTATGCCCGCTACGTGCCCTGGAGGTTGCTCGCGAGGAGAGACCCACCGGCAGCGGGTCCCGCAGGCGTCCGCGCGGTCAAAAATAGCACTGCCCCCCTCCCCGCGGAAGGCCGCGCTTCCTTTTCCTTGGGCCAGGGCACGAGAGTGTGAGTTGGCGGCTGGTGGCTTGCTTGCCAGGGGCCGTAACTCTGCTGGTGCGAGCAACGTAGGGGACGAATCAGCAGCCATGTTTACGTGGGTGAGCTTGCTGAAATTTTTGGGGGAGGGGCGGTTGCAGTGGAGGGCTTGCAGCGGGATGGCTCTTGGTGGTCTCAGCGGTTGAGTCCCCTGGATATTTGTAGACGGGTGAAATGGGAGTGCCTGGCGTTATGCGCACTGTAATGCGCTGGACACGCCCTGCTAGATCTCTAGTCCATCAGCCAAATTGACACTGTACACCAAGCCAAGCCGATGGTTGGCATCCAACTTCGCTGGGCTTCCCCGAAATGTCCCCATGATAATGTCCATGGATGTCATGGCTCCTTAGAACCTCTCCCCCAGCCCTACCTTTTACCTCTCCGTATCATCGGACCCTATCCCCATCCTTTTTTTCCTTTATCCGATCCCTTCGTTTTGTCCCTTTTCCCCCCTTCCATTTCCATCCTTTCTCTCCTCCATCGCGTATCCTTGTGTGACGCCATCTCTCGATCTCTCTCGCCCCTTTCGGCGCATCAACTTTCGCTCACGGGCCTCCCCCGATTCATAGGATAACGACTCTCGTTTTTTTGGGGCCCTTTGTCTGTCAACGACAAGTCTCGTCAGCGGGCGAGATCGCGTGCCGTTCTTCCCCCTGACATATTGTCGTGCTGTCCGCGCTGTCTTTCCTCTCGTTCAGAGACTGCGCTTGCCTCGGCTTTATTTACTCTCCGACCCGTCGACTTTTTGGTCCTGGTCACCCGCTCCGAGCGAATACGAGATTTCCCCCGTCCTTGCGAATTAATCCCGATAATTTGATACGTGGCCAACGGTCTCCAAGACTGCTGAGTTCTATCGAGAAATTGAGAGGTTTGAGATCTCAACAGATCTTGTCGACGCCCTCCTGAGTTAAACTCCAACGTCTTTCGCCCGTTGGCGAAGCTTCGCCCGCCATGGACGCAAGCCATTTGGGCCACCTGTTTGCCCGCCAGGACACTGAGGGAGGGAAGGATACTGGCGAGAAGCTGCTCGACTTGCTCAAGAACCCCTTCAACGACCAGGTATGTCTTATTTTGGCCCGCTGCTAGGGCGCATTTTCCACGACTTGTTCTCCTTTTTCTCGACCACCGCTCACGCCCTGGGATACAGCTTCAAGCGGCCTCGTTGTACTCGGCCTTGGCCACCGCTCTCCCCGTTACCATCTTCATTGCCATCTGCTTCTCGCTCCTCCGACCGTATAACCAAGCCATCTACGCCCCGAAACTAAAACACGCCGACGAGAAGCACGCACCGCCGCCCATAGGAAAGGCCCCGTGGTCGTGGATCACGACATTATGGAGGACCAGGGAGGATCAGCTCGTTCAACTGATCGGCATGGACGCCACCGTCTTCCTGCGCTTCGTACGCATGTGCCGCAACATGTTCCTCACCCTCTGCCTCGCTGGTCTCGGCATCCTTCTCCCCATTCACGTAGCCAATTGGACAAAGACCTCGGATCAGGGAAGCAACTGGGTTTCCAAGATCACTCCTCTCCACGTCTGGGGCAAGCCCATCTGGGCGCAGGTTGTTGTGGCCTGGGTGTTTAACATCATCATCGCGGGTTACCTCTGGTTCAACTATAGAAAGGTTCACCAGCTTAGGAGGAAGTACTTTGAGAGCGAAGAGTACCAAAAGAGCCTTCATTCTCGTACTCTCATGGTAAGTCCTCTCGGTTTTTTGCGCGTTGGCTCCAGCTCACATTTTCACCTAGGTGTTTGATATCCCCAAGAAGGGTTGTTCTGACGAAGGCATTGCGAGGATCATCGACACGGTTGCACCCAATTCGTCCTTTGCCCGAACAGCTGTCGCCCGAAACGTCAAGGAGCTTCCCAATCTCATCGCCCAGCACGACCACGCCGTCCGCAAGCTCGAGCAGGTCCTGGCAAAGTATCTCAAGGATCCCGGCAATGTGCCCGCCGCCCGCCCCATGTGCAAGCCCTCCAAGAAGGACCGCTCATACGGAACGTACCCCAAGGGTCAGAAGGTCGATGCCATTGAGTACTACACCCAGCGCATTCGAGACCTCGAGGTCGAGATCAAGGAGGTCCGCGCCAGTGTCGACAAGCGAGGTTCAATGCCGTATGGCTTCGCCAGTTACTCGGATATTGCCGAGGCTCACGGCATTGCTTATTCTTGCCGCAAGAAGAGGCCTGTTGGTGCTACCGTCAGACTCGCACCTCGACCCAACGACATCATCTGGGAAAACATGCCCTTGTACGCCTCGACGCGAAGCCGACGACGATGGATCAACAACTTCTGGATCACGCTGCTGACCTTTATCTGGATCGTTCCCAACCTCGGAATCGCCATCTTCCTGGTCAACTTGGGTAACCTAGGATCCGTCTGGCCAGCCTTCCAACAGACGCTCTCTTCCGACACCAACTTCTGGGGTGTCGCTCAGGGTATTCTTTCGCCGGCTCTCATGTCCCTCGTCTATCTTGTTCTGCCAATCATCTTCCGCCGACTCTCCATCAAGGCTGGCGATCAGACCAAGACGGGACGAGAAAGGCACGTCTTGGCCAAGCTCTACTTCTTCTTCGTTCTCAACAACCTCGTCATCTTTTCCATCTTCAGCACCATTTGGGGTTTCGTGGCTGGCGTCATCGAGGAGACCGGCACTGGGCGAGACGCTTGGCAGGCCATTCTTGACAAGGATATCGCCGGCATGCTTTTCTCCTCGCTTTGCACCAACAGCCCCTTCTGGGTAACCTATCTGCTTCAGCGTCAGCTTGGTGCGGCCATCGACCTGGCTCAGCTGTGGCCCTTGGTCCAGGCTTTCTTCCTCAAGAAGTTCTCGAGCCCTACTCCGAGAGAACTGATTGAACTGACGGCGCCACCACCTTTCGAATACGCCAGTTACTACAACTATTTCCTCTACTACGCCACCGTCACCCTGTGCTTTGCCGGCATCCAGCCTCTGGTTCTCCCTGCCACGGCCTTGTACTTCCTCATCGACTCCTGGCTCAAGAAGTACCTGCTCCTCTACCGCTTCGTCACCAAGACCGAGTCTGGCGGCATGTTTTGGCGCGTCATCTTCAACCGCTTCATCTTCGCAGCCATGTTCTCGAACCTTGTTGTTATGCTGACTTGCTGGTGCCGCGGAACTGCGGCCACCCACATCGAGTTCTTCTGTGTCGTGCCGCTGCCATTCCTCATGCTGGCCTTCAAGTTCTACTGCAATCGGGCGTTTGACACCAAGATTCGATACTACAGCACCCGGGATATTAGCAAGAACCCAGAGCAAGGAGTCAACCCCAAGGAGACCCGCTTGCGCAGCGAGAGACTGGCGAACCGTTTCGGCCACCCTGCGCTGTACAAGCCTCTCATCACGCCCATGGTGCATGCCAAGGCCCAGAACCTGCTCCCCGCGATTTACAAGGGCCGACTGAGCGACGGACGAGATGCAGACCCCAGCGACATCATGAGCACTAGTGGTTACTCGGATATGTACGCGATGAATCCCATGCAGGGCGGACAACCGGGCAAGACTGCCAACAACGTGCCCGGGTTTGAATTCGTGGCTGATACTCAAATGGACTTTGAGTACTACAAGAACCGAGCCGAGTTTGCCGAGGACCACGGCGGCGGCGAGATCTACGGCCGCCCCGGAGAAATCATGCGGCCTGATACTCCTGGATCCCACGGCGACGGAAGCGACTTCGGCTCACGACCCGGCACACCTGTGTCTGGCCGCGCCCAGTCTCCTTTTGCGCCGGGCAAGCGCATGCCCAACGCCACCGACTCTAGTTACCAGGCTTACCGACCAGCGGCTGCTCCTGGCTTTGCCGGATTCACCCAACCGGAGGCGCCCGGCCGAACACGTAGCCCAATGTACCAGCAGAGCAACGGAAGCTCGTCAGGTCTGGGACTGATCCAGAACGCTGCGGCCTCGCCCGTTGGTGGAGTCGGCTCATCAGGCCGCATGACGCCTGTACACTCACCGGGCCCTTCGATGGGCGCTCTCGGTGGTGGACCTCGAGGGTACAGCGGGCTCGCACAGAACGAGAGCGAGCCGGATGTGTCGGATCCGGCGCAGTACGACTACTTCCGCGGTAGCACCCGGGCGAGACGGAACCCCGGCGAGGGATGGTAGAGCCGTCCGCGGAAGAGGCTTTTCATTAGAATGAAACTTTTATTTTGCGAGGCGTTTGGATAGAGATCCTGGGAGTGGGCTCTGAAATGCTACGAATGAGGTGGGTTGAAACGGGCGTGATTCCCGGGGCCCTCATTGGCTTGGTATTGGATGACGGGTAGAATATACTTGCGAATACAGCTTTTAATGCAAATAGCCCTTCCCTTTCGAGGATGAACTTAAATTGGATATGATCTGGACTTGAGTGTAATTTTTCTTTGTTGTGTAATTCTCCAATGTATTTGTTTCCAATGACGCGCCGTGGTCGAATCTCGCTATCTTGCTATCAATAGCTAGTTAGCTGATCATGACACCAGGCCTTCTCCCGGGTAGGCAATGCTGCTACCGCTACGACCTATCTCTCTTTGGGTCGCCTTCCTCTGTCTCATTGGCTCCCTTCGTGCCTCTCTTTCTTTTTGACCTGTTTGGTCGTTTCGATTCGGCATTTACACTCCGCAAGATCTGGCCAATAGCCCAATAGTATTTCAGATCTAACCCAGTACCCTGTTTCTATTTATTTAATTTCTGGTACGTTCTCATGGCCTCATTTTAGAGAGGTCACCGGTAGAAATAAAACACAGGACTTGTAGAGTTGAGAGCACCACCAAATCAGCCTCGTGAGATGAGAGCATCACCAAATCAGCCTCGTGTTTATTTCCCCACCGCTAGAGAGGCAAAGGCAAAAGTCCCCCCCGTCCACTGTGTTTGTGACAATCCTTCTTTATGCGGCTTTGCCCAACAACAACTCTGAGCGAGGGCTCGCAGGAGAAGCTCGGCTTAGATGCCAGCACGCTGCAGGGACTACGACCAACATGCATCGCCCATAACAACATGAACCCTTAAGCAAGCCCCGGGGTATCACTAGAGCTACTCAGATATATAAGACGTGCGAAAGAGCCATCTACCTGTAGACATTCAAGCCTTCAACCCAAAGTCCATTTCCAAGAACTCTACTCTCTTCTTCCCAACCCACACAATGAAGCTTTCCACCACCTTCATCGGCCTCATCGGCCTGTTCGCCACGACAACACTCTGCGCGCCCACCGACGACGAAGCCGAATGCGGCGCCCTCGGCGTCATGGACTGGAGCCAAGAGGACCTCCCAGAGGGTACCGACACCAGCAAGCTCCGGAAGTGCAAGGAGCATCCCGTGTCTCTTCTATCTGACGGCCCCGATACAAACCCCCTTGAGGCAAGGGAGAACCTCTCCTGCGAGCGCATGCGGGCACAATTCGGGTGCTCCGAGGGATGGTGCTGGGCGCTGTGCAACGGGCTGACGGACTGGTGCTGGCTGGCATATGAGGCCGGGAAGGGAGGTTGGACGCCCTGCGGCCGTGACTATGACTGCGAATGGTCTTTTCTCAACAAGAACGCCAAGTGTGGCAAGGGCAAGAATTGCAAGTCCTGTGGGTGCAGCTGCACGCGCCACGGCCCCAAGTAGCTCGAGGCAATTTCAAATTGACGGTGCGGATGCTCTGAGGACTGGGGAGAGTCTCTAGTTGTGTTGCGTGGAGGGGTGAAGGGGAATGATGGATAACCACATGTACTGAATTGAAGCTTTGACCTGAGCTTTTCCAATACTATACATAGTACAAGACCCTGATGTTGATAGCAAGCTGTCACCCCAGGCATAGGCACAGCCTCGGGTCTTGATAGCAATAGCGCATCACTTTATTCTTGGTACATTTGCGTCGGGCTCATTTTAATAATGCTCAGCCGCAAGGCACTCACAACACTCCCGTTATGTAACTACCTTATGCGGCTGAGCTTGATGGTCGGAGATCGACAGGGGACGGCCCGGATCACCATGCGCAGCCGAGTACGGGACGCAGGGATGGGGCTTGACTCGTGTATGTATGTTGGTAGTTGAGGTTGCACGTGCACCAACGCCTCTCAGGCCATCCTGAACTTGGATAAAGCAAGAAGTATATAGGTAATGACAACTTCTTTACTCGAACGAAATTGATCTTGAACTACCTTCCCACCAGAGTCTCCTCCGGTAGTCTAGGGAGAGTCAAGGCTTTGTCCAAGTTAAAGTAGGTCGCGTGAGGTTGGCTGAAGCTTCGGCTATAGCCGAAGACTAACTAAAATCGAACGCACATAGAATGGCCAGGGGGGCTCCTCTGTGTGCATGGAACTGGGGCTCGATTGGGCTAGCTCGCTGCAGATTTCCTATAAACCGTCTGTAGATCAATCCCGATGAGAAGTGGCCTGACCGAAGCGAGCGGAACTCGGCAAAGATGAGAGAATAAACGGGCATTCAGCTGTTGAAGATCAGCAGATAATTAGTGGACGCTCCAAGCCCGGGCTTTTACTCTTAGGACCAACAACGGGAGTGACTAGCGCCAACTGGCTCTCTTAGAAATTACGTAACGTGGATCCCAGGGAACGTCGAAAATCGATAGTCTAATTATTCTGTAACGTGACAGAAGACAGGGTCTGGAGGGTGATGAGAGACGCACAATGATGTGGCAGATTCCTTCATGTTGCTGACCGCCCTTGCTGGGGTCTTCTAAACTTTTCCGGTCAGCCGGCTGAAGCTTGAGGATTTCCGAAGTGCCGATACACTCACTACCAAATAACGAATTGTGGTTCAGAAGGCAGTAAAAGTATCTGATCACGTGATATGTCACATGAAGCCCCGGCAACCATCATTTCCCCGAAGGGTTCGCAAGCAGTAGGAAGTTTACCCTTTATTGTGCAATGCTTGGATGTCTTTACGTACTTGATATATGTTTGTCTATCGGTGTCGTTTCTCTGTGCCGTCTTAAAAGCCGTCTGATCTCATATCTATCTTCTAGTTCTATCCATCTCTATGTGTTATTCCAGTTTTTGTGTCAATATTGAACCCAGCTGAGTATTTTAAGCAAGCCCATTATCCAGTAAACCTTCCGGTCTCGTGCAACCGCCTCATAGATACCTCCAGGTCCATGGCCAACCCTTTCATAACCTCCTCCTCAACAACATCCTCATTCCAGGATATCCCCAACGTCAATGCACCCCCAGGCACGCTGCACACACTAATACTCATGGGTGAGCCAGCAACCATGATGCCATTCGTGAACAGCACGCGCGAAATGCTCCTCTTGTCGTCATCGGCGCGAGGAAGCCGCAGGAGGCCAATGTTGCTTAGCTCCCAGGTCTCGTCGCGTGCCTGGCCATCCTTGCCGTGCCAGTGGGACGCCCAGTCGGAGATGTAGGGCAGAAGACTGGAGTTGTCGTCGGCGGGCAGCGTGGCGATCCTCTTGTTGATCTGGGCCTTGACCTTGCGGGCGTTATCCCAGATGAGAGCGTTGAAGTCTGATTGCGGGTTGCGTAGGGCAGACAGGTCCGAGGCGGAGAAATGGTGCGACATGCTGGTGATGAGCACGCGGAACGTGTCTTTCACGGCTGGATTTGCAGCCGGGGACATGTACGGCCTCATGTTGATGGGCGTGGAGGACTGGAACCCTGCTGCGTCCGGGATGAGATGCGTGAGGGAGGTGAGGATGGGAGAGTGGAGGAGCGCCGTGATGGATGTGCCGTGGGAGCGCGTCGCGCCGAGTAGACTTGATACCACAGGGCTTGGAATGTCGACTGTGCGGACGCGGGCCTTGTGCGGGTGAGCAAAGTCGACGGGCTGGCCGGACCAGATGGCCTGCTTGGAGGGCTTGAGGAACGAGGGGCCGAGTTCTTCCCAGAGGGCGCTGGCCCAGAAGGACAGGCTTCTGGTGTAGTCTAGGATGGCATCCTGGGGCTCTGGCAGGGATGGAGGGTCTGGGAATGAGAGGACAAGCTGGGGTTCTGAAGATGTTTTAGGGGGGAGGGCATTGAGCTCGGTGAGGAGATGTTCGTGGAATTGTCTTGAGCTGGTGCCGTCCATGAGAGAGTGATGAAAGGAGAAGATGACGTCTTCAAAGGTGGGATTGGCTCCTGGTCTGAGGACGATGGTGCGCCAGGGGGGTCGAGTCTCGACGTCTTGCCATAGTTGGTCGTGGCACCAGGCGTGTACCTCCTCAAGGGACTTCTCATAGTCTTCCTCATCAGGCACAGTGCGGAACTCGACGTGGTTGTCGAGGTTGATCTCGCAGATGTGAGAAAAGTGAGCAGTGTTGGTGTCCTCGCCGAGGATGCCGACCCTGAGCATGGGATGGGCGTTGATGACATTCGTTAGGGCGATGAGGATGGCGGAATTGGAGGGGGAGGTGTCTGGGGGAAGAGTGTATCTTGCTGTGACTACGACGCAGCGGTATAGGCCGAGGGGATGGCGAGAGGAGGAGTATATCTCGCTTCAAAGGTGTCAGTGATGGTTGCGTAGAGGGTGGAAGGGGTAACTTGCATGGGGCCCAGGGGCCGGATGGCATTAAGGAGAGAAGGGCCGGTCATTATGCTGGATTTGCGTCGAATATGACTCAAACAGATCTGTATGTAGATCTATTTCTGATGGTCAAGTGAAAATATATCTCGTCTCTATTGTCTGGATGGACGTCAGTCTCGGATGATAGGAAGCTGTGAGAGGCTCACTTGGTGGTCTAGCAGAAAGTCCAGACTGACCTACGTGAATATTCGAGAATGAGGAGAGAATAAAATCCGGGTTGGAAAAAATCCTTCTTTAAATACTCACTTACTCATTGCTTTCCTTTGGAGGTCTAGCCGTTCCATGGCTTGCAGTGAGTCAGCGGGTCTTGCGAGTTGAGCTGCTGCTTTCCAAGTCGCAAGGTATCAGTGGAAGATGATGCAAAATAACCCACCAAAGAAATTGACAAAAAGAGTGGAACAGCCAAATTAGAGGGTATTCACCAATTATCCTCTAGTCAATACATGAAAGGTATCAGTGTAAGTGAAGGCTGTCCTTGGCTCGAATCTGGTGTTCGGAGCGATCCGGATGAACTATTTCCGCCGAAGCGTTCGCAACGGTGAGGCAGGTGTAACCCTGCTAGGTGCCCCGATTTGACAGGCAGTCGCAGGGGCCAAGAGAGCCCCCCAACCCAAATGTCTGGCCGCATCTCTAGCCTCCAACGCGTTCAATCCACGACTCGACAAAAACATTTGGTCACCTTTTGCAAGCTCCTTGTTTGTTTATTTCTTTGCTGTACAGTACCTCACACCCTGATACCCCGACCAGACAAAGACACACCTGTACGAGCCATTTCCATTTTACGACAACAATTGTTCGACACTCCTTACCGTTGCCGTCGCGATGCACTGAATGCGCGACCTCTCTCTCGACCCTGGACGATCATGAAGCTATTGCGCACTTTGTAGCCGCCTACAATCGCCCTTTGCACGTTCTCCGACGACGCCGATGGACCGCGACAAGAGTTTGCTGGCTGGAGGGCCGACCGCGAGGCCCAGTGTGCTTGTGGTAAAGGAGTCGGGGAGGAAGCCCCTGTTCGCGGGCGCTGGCTCTCGCGGAGAGGACAAGAACAAGGAGAATGATCGCGCGCGCCTGAACAGCCCGAGACTGCGTTCCAGTATCAGCAGCCCGAGACTGCGCTCTAGTATCAGCAGCAACGGACTATCGCGGTCGGCGAGCGATGATGCGGAGCGGAGAGGAAGCAGCAGCAGTTTCACATCCCCTGGAGGCACTAGGATACCCAGGCCTGGATTCTCAAGCCGCAAGCGGCTGTCTATACCTGAAGCCTTTGAGATTGCTGCCCAGCTGTCCGGAGACGATGCCGAGGACCACAGTCAGGCTATGGATGCGTCGCCTAGTCCTGCCCCGCGGGCGTGGCGGGAGCGCCGCGAAGGGGACGAGAATAGGATGAGGAAGATCCTGGGGCAGGACCACCTGGATACCAAGGCGCCGAGCCGCCCGTTCTCGCGAGACTCTCTAGCCTCGTCGACTGTGCCTGATACGAAGCCATCGCCGGAGAAGACCGAGTCACCGCGGCGGCGGTCCTACTACGGAAAGTCGAGGATAGGGCTTGGGCCTAAGGGGCCAGCGCATGAGACCGCCACCGCGACGACCAATGGCGTTAAGAACGAGGACCGACCGCCGAGTAGACTCCGTCCGACTACGAACTGGCTGAGACACTTGCCTTCCAAAGATGACCTCACGAATCAAGGGCGTATCCCGGCGCTGGCACCTGGAATCGAGGACCCACTACCATCGATTGAGACTGGCGGGGAGCATCAGGAGCCTGCCCCTTCAAAACCAGCTGCACCCGCATCACCCGAGAAGAGCTTCGCCTGGCAGGTTGACGACGATTTTACGGCCGGAGATCTACAGGTATCGGACAGCCCCAGGATCAGAATGACTGCTCGACCGTTTGCGAACCGGATCCACTTTGACGAGGGCAGCGAGGTGGATATCAACTCACGGACGAGAGTGGCAGCACCTGGATCACGGAATACGAAACTGGACGAGATCAGGTCGAGAGAGGTCAAGACGGGAAGCGATATCCCGCTTGAAATACCACGGCCAAAGCAGAGAAACACAAAGATCGACGAGATACGTGAGCGTGAGGAAATGGTCGAGCACCAGATACCCATACCGGACCGCAATGCACCACGACCCAAGAACACCAAGCTGGACGAGATTCGGCAGCGCGAGATTGATGGCATCCCCAAGAGATCGCTGGCTTCGATCAGGCTGGGGGAGATTCGTGGGCAGAATTCAATGAGTCGCTCACTGTCTCCAGAGGAAAATCGACCGCAGACAAGCCGCGGTGTGGTTCCAGAGACGAAGGCATCCACAGAACTCGAGACTAAGGAGCCGCCTCGACCGAAGTCTGCCTTTGAGGTGGGAGGACAGCGAATCCCCGATACGCCTGTGACGGTTTACAAGACGCGGCGGGCCAGTATCGACGTGCACGCAGAAGACGGCGGTGAATCCAAGGACTCTAAAGGTGTCACGGATCGTGCGCGACCGGGTCTGTTGCACAGACGCAATGATTCCCAAGACGTGCTGCGACGGCTGGCCAGGGCTACAAGCTCAAGTCCTGCCCCGGAGGCGGTGCCTCCACGGCCGGCGGACAGTGACAAACCCACGGCAGTGCCCTCAGATCCCAAACCCGACGCTGAATCCTCCATTCCGCAACCTGCCGCCGACAATGGACCCCGACAACGCCAGCACCGATCAGCTCGAGATCCCGAGCAGTCGAAACCCACAGTTGGATTCGCTGGTCTGCCACGAAGCCGCTCCACGGACTCTGTCAAGAGCAAGAGGTCCAGCATGCAGTCGGAGGTGGATCCCACAGACCGCATCGAGGCCGAGATCAGCCTCTTTGCGCCAGCTGACAATCAGTCCGAGAAGGGCTCCGTCAAAGCGCCTTCGCCCGTGCCAGAGTCAGATGATGACAAGGAGCCTGAGGCGACGCCACGGCCTCCAAAGCCAGATCCGCTAACGATGCCAACGCCAAAGGTCACGGGCGCATACGTGGAAACACCCGCTACGGTCAAGGTGGAGAAGATCGAGGTGAAGGAGGTAAAGGAAAAGGAAAAGGAAAAGCCAAAGAGGGAAGAACGGGCACCGCGACCGAGATCTACATCGCTACGAAATAAGAGAACGGAGCATGTGGCTAGTGGTAGCGACAGAGACACTGCTTCGGACCCGGGTACAGACGATAAATTTACCACCAGGACCTCGTCGGCGGGGGTGAGAATGCGGCGCTCTCGTTCACTGTCACGGCGCCGAGCTCCGCTTAAAAACTCGGCCCGACTTCCATCGGTCAAGGACGACCTCAAGGAGCTCCAGCGCACGCATCATATTGAGGATTCAACACTGGATGACCTCGAGGAGGTTCTTTTAGGGCGCAAGGCTCCATCGCAGGATCTCGAAGCGCTTCTCCATAACCTGCCGCAACACCCTTCGCTTGACGACGACTTTGACTTTGACCTTGAGCTCGACACCAAGCTCAATACCAGAACCAACCAGATCGATCCTCAGAAGCATGACAACTCTGACCTGGATCGACTCACGCGGATGAATAATACTCTGAAGAGTAGTCTCTACGGAATTCACACTGCGGCGAGGGGAATCGAACGTCTCTCTGACCAGGTCAATCACAAGAACAAGGCGGCTGAAAACGCAACAACAGCTGAGAACAAGGTTGTCGAACCCGAGATTCCAGAAGACAAAAAGCCTGAGAAGAAGCGCCTCGACAGCGAGCAGCCCCAAATCACCCCTGAGAAGATGGATGTCAAGGCCGACAACCTCGGCGCCCTGCCCGCCTGCGCAACGCACCCCAGCGCTGGGACCATGTCGTACATTCAAATCCCCATCCCACAGCTCTACCACCGCAAGCCATCATTCCGCCTTTCACTCCTAGGCCTCCTCGTCCTCCTCTTCTCCCTCTGGTACGCCGCCGAGTCCACCATGTGTGCCATGTACTGCCGCCCAACCCGCTGCGGCACCACCCCCTGCATCTGGTCCATCGACGACCCGACCTTTGGCGCCGCCATCCCCGTCAAGATCGACCAGTGGACCACGGGCGGGCGCGGACGCATCCTGTTCGACCAGGCCAAGGAGGAAGTTGACGACTGGATCGCCGACGCGGTGGATGCGTACCACGGCCGAGAGATCACCGACGTGGACGTCCGGGGGTTGTCGTTCGAGGGGAAGCGCCAGCACCGGAGGAGGCTGCGCAAGAAGGGCCTTGTGAAGCCCCGTGTGGAGTCGCCGGATGAGAAGGCGAAGTGGGATTCGTGGCGGAAGGTTAGGCTGGAGAAGGAGAGGAGGAAGGGGGCGATGGAGATGGGGTATGATGTTGGGGATGAGGGAGAGGAGGCTGTTGGCGGGGATACTAGGGTTTGGTAACATGCCTGGGGGGTTGAAGAGGTGATAATAATAGGGGAGCCATAGTGAGGGCGTTGAGTTGCTTTGAAATGGATATCCCGCCGAAGCGAGGCGTTTGAACTCACAACTGGTTTCTAATACTCGGCCCATTTAATGATGAATGCGGCTGGCAGCAAGAATCTTTCCCTGGTCTTCTTTGGAGGATGAGCGTTCTACTCTACTACTCGAGTTGGTGATCCCTATCTCGAGGAGCCGAATCTCTCCCACTTCCACGCAGATTCAGCGGCTCCTGGGAGTTTAAATCTTTGAAAGAAGCTACTTTGGGGTGCAAATCGACTTTGATCGGATGCATCAAGTTTACCTCGATGTTGAAGAGTTGAGGTTGACCTGTCGGCTTACTCAGCACTCTGTCGGGAGCAGCGGCCACTAACTCGCAGCGGATGACCCCGCGCGGGGCATTCACGAGCAATCAACGACGACGCCTGAAATTTTGAGATTCCAGCTCCATTTCGTCACATTCAACTCCGATACACCGTGCAAAGCGCCAACCTCCAACGGCATTTCCACGTCTTGATAACAACGCTTGAGTCGCTCAGAAGAAAGAAAACTCGCAATGGCCTCTTCCTCCACCGGCGACGCTTCGGCGTCCTCGCCGCCCGTCGCCATCGTCTGCGTCGGCATGGCAGGCAAGCTCACCACCACGACATCTCCACACCCTCACATCTAACATGTCGCCTCAGGATCCGGAAAGACGACCTTCATGCGCCGCATCAACGCCCACCTCCACCAGAAGGAGACGCCCCCCTACGTCATCAACCTCGACCCGGCCGTCATCTCCGTCCCCTTCGAGTCCAACATCGACATCCGCGACTCGGTCAACTACGAGGAGGTGATGAAGCAGTACAACCTCGGCCCCAACGGCGGCATCCTCACGTCGCTCAACCTCTTCGCCACCAAGGTCGACCAGATCGTCAACCTGCTCGAGAAGCGCGCGCAGCCCGACCCGGAGAAGCCCGATCGTAAGCCCATCGACCGGATCCTCGTCGACACGCCAGGCCAGATCGAGGTCTTTGTGTGGTCCGCCTCGGGCACCATCCTGCTCGAGTCGCTCGCGTCGTCGTTCCCCACCGTCATCGCCTACGTGATCGACACGCCGAGGACGGCATCCACGTCCACATTCATGTCCAACATGCTCTACGCCTGCTCCATCCTCTATAAGACGAAGCTGCCCATGATTCTCGTCTTCAACAAGACGGACGTCAAGGACGCCGAGTTCGCAAAGGAGTGGATGACGGACTTTGAGGCGTTCCAGGAGGCGCTCCGCCGCGACGAGAATTCGGATGCCCTGGGTGGCGTCGAGGGCGGCGGCCATGGTGGCAGCGGATACATGGGTAGCTTGCTCAACTCGATGAGCCTCATGCTCGAGGAGTTCTACGCCCACCTAAGCGTCGTGGGCGTGAGCTCGCGGCTGGGCACGGGGGTGGACGAGTTCTTCGAGGCAGTGGAGGAGAAGAAGCAGGAGTTTCTGCGAGACTACCTCCCCGAGCTGGAGAGGCGGAGGGCAGAGCGGGATGATGCGAAGAAGGCTGCGCGCGAGAAGGAGCTGGACAAGATGATGCAGGGCATGTCAGTGGGACTGCCTGCGCAGAAGAAGGATAACGACGACGACGTGGACGTTGCGAGCGATGACGACGACAGCGACTCGGATGAGGAGCGCGTAAAGGAGAGCCTGCAGGAGAGGTACCAAGCCGCCATGGGTGACAACGAGGACTCTGTCATGGCAGACGCCAGTTTCGCCAAGTTTCTTCACACACAGAGACAATGAGCAGAAGCAGGCAAGCATATAGAGGCGTTCTGGGGGATTAGCATGAGGATATCTTTGTTTGACAAAAGTGGGTTTTAAGGTTTTCTTGCACGGTAGATATCAAAGGCAACTTGAAGGAAGCAAAAAAGAATGAGTAAATCAGGATTCCGTGCCTTGAGCAAAATTCGTTGTCATTGTCTATCGTGTTGATTCATCCCAGACCCCAAAACTCCCATCCTCAAAGCAAAAATGCCACAACACCTTTGTTCTTTTCTTTCCTTGGTCGTCATCTATCGCGCCTCGAACTGAACCATTCTACATCCTAGTCAGCAACGGTAGTTTCTACAGGCGGCAGAGCAGACTCACCGCTTCGTGCGCTCCTTGTAGAGCACGCGACCCGCGCAGTGAGGGCACGCAACCAGTGCGTCCTTGCCGAGGGTGACGTTGCCGCCGCAGTCGCCGCAGAGGTAGGACATGACGGAGCGGGACTCGTGGGTGTCGCGGGTGGCGCCTCGTTGCTGGGAGGAGGCGGTGGGGACCTGATACTCTTCGCGGGGCATTTTGGCTGTGTTTTTCCGTGTGTTGACGGGTGTTGGGAAGTAGCTGGACGTGATGCGACGGTGTTTGGGTTGTGGCGGCTGAGGCTGTCGTGAGGAGGGGGGAAAAAGATGGGAATATTGCTTGGTCATGAGGGCGGTCAGAAGAGTTTAGACGGCAGAATTTAGGCGGTGAGAGAAGATTTTAGGTGTGTGATACGTACCTCAGGCTACCGCGGTCTTGTCAAAGCAGGGCATGACATCGTTGGATGCATGATGGATGTCAAAGCTACCTATCTTTCAAACTACAAGTAAAGGGTTTCTGAAGCTGGTAAGCATGGTTCTTTTTTATTTGCGCTTACACAAATGAAGCCTTTTCTATTACCCACCCTGTCACCACGCGTGAAGGCTCATTCTTCTTTGCAAGGCAATCGTCGACGGCCTCTTGAAGACTGGCGGTTTCGCGTTCTTACCCTCCGTCGAATGTATGGAAAATGCAATGCCAACCTCTCAAATAATCGCTGTGTTGTAGGACAACTTGACTCGGCCCAATTCTAGGCATGTGGTTGTGCAATCCTTGTTTTGGTGGTGACCTCTCCGCGCTCGGCATACTGAATTCTACTGCTGAAGAGTAATTAAGCAAAAATGCTATAAAGCCCCTCTATTTAGAGGATCATTATAATAATTTTTATTATAATTATTAATGAATCATAGAGAATTTTTATAGTTCCTTGGGTACAGCTTTGAGCAGGGTATGAATTGTACAACCGAGGACCAATCCATCAGGTACCCATCCCAACCATCCCAAATTACCGATATTCCCTTTTCCCTCCCAACGCCATATCGTATAGTATCTCCATTACCCCATGATACAGCCCAATCCCTAAACATTTCTTCTGCCGGCCTGGCTTTCCCATCTCGACGATCGAGTTCCTCACCCAATAGCCGCTAAGACAACCAAGGTTTAGCAGGCAGTTCAAGCACCCCACACTCCACTGCAATAACTCCACTACACCCACTAAACCCCAGTTGGCAGAGAGCTCGCTCCGATCTCAGGCGCGTCCCCAACCTCGGTTCTCTCCAAACTCAGCAACTTCTTCTTCCTCGACTCTCCTTTTCAACTCTTCTCACCTCAACACTGCTCCTCCACTCCCCCATCTCCCCTCCCCTTTCTCTCCCGACGCCCTGGAGGACAGTCATAATCCCCCTACACTCCCCACACAGCCATGTTTGACCCTTCACCTCCGCCTCCAGAATCCTCGTGTCCATTCTGCACCATCTGCTCCGTCTTCAAGCCCTTCGATCCCCTCAACCCTCCTCCCCAATCCTCTCCCCTTCTGAACCCCGAGCTCGCCTCCCCTTCATCCTTCGTCGTCCTCTCGACGCCCACCCTGATCGCCTTCCTCGACATCCTCCCCCTCAGCCGCGGCCACCTGCTCCTCTGTCCGCGGCCCCATCGCCCCAAGCTCACCGACGTGACTGCCTCGGAAGCCGCCCACCTGGGCCGCCACCTGCACGTGCTGTCCAAGGCGACGGCTCGCGCGACGGGCGTCGAGGATTGGAACGTGGTGCAGAACAATGGCGCTGCTGCCGCGCAGGTAGTGCCGCACATGCACTTCCACATCATCCCCAGGCCAGAGATCAGGGCGAGTGGCAGGTTCAGCGAGAGCTTCACCATGTTTGGGAGGGGGAGGCGCGAGGAGCTGGATGATGATGAGGCGGCGCAGCTGGCTGAGGAGCTGAGGCAGAGCGTTGCAGCGGTGTTGAGAGAGGAAGAGGAGGAGGCGAGAGAGTGTGAGGACAAGCCCAAGCTGTAGGAACTTCGAGTTCCAGGCTTTGATCTGTTCTGAATCATCCTTTCACACGCATGACGTGGGATAAGCGGGTGCTCATCGACGTGAGATGCTCTACTGAAGCATTCTTTAGCATCTGGGCTCACGAGCAAAGGTCAGTTCATCTCTCTCTCTTCCATTCCTTGCCAATATGATGAATACCTTGCGTTATACCCAGCTCACTCAGACGCAAATTGCGGTTGCTGAGAAAGCGTCTAATCTACTTCTGATAATGGCATTTCACTCATGACTTGTTGGATTCACGACAGGAACCATCACGCTGACTGTCTCATAGCTCAGTTGTCCGCTACAGGATACCAATTTTGCTCATACATTTCAGATCCCTTATCTGTTGAGCCTGGCCGTACCAACGGCAGCTACCCTTCCGTTGATCTACTCATCATCTCCAAAGAAAACCTGAAAGGGCAAGAACCTATCCGACACAGCCTTGTACCGCTCCGGAATTCCGTCCAGAGCCGCCATCTCGTCGTCCGTCAGCTCCCACCCGCCCAGTTGCAAGTTGGACTTGATCCGCAAAGGCGTGACGCTCTTGGGAACCACGCTCCAGCCCTTCTGTAGCCCCCACTGCAGCAGGACCTGCTACGGCGTCTGCTCTTGGCGTCCGCGATGCCGCGAAGCGTCTTGTTGGCGACGAGGGGAGAGCACGCCGATCCAAGGCACGAGCAGGCCTCGGTGTGGATGCCCTTGGAGGTGTTGTAGGCGACGAGCTTGGGGGATGGGTTGTAAGGGTGCAGCTCGATCTGGTTGACGGCGGGGACGATCTGATCAAGTCAGCTGTGATCTTGTGAAGTCTTTCAGCCGAGAAACTTGCCTTGGTAGTCGGGCTGTTGAGCAACTTCTCAAGGTGTGTGATCCCAAAGTTGGACACCCCAATATTGCGAACCTTGCCCTCACCCATCAACTTCTGCATCTCCCCCCAGGCATCAACAAAGTCCCAATCCTCATACACACACGCCGGATTCTCGGCATCCCTCGAGCACGGCCAGTGGATCAGGTACAGGTCCACATAGTCCAGCCTGAGGTTCCCCAGGCTCGTCTCCAGGCCCTCGCGGACGTGCCTGTGCCAGTTGTTGCGCAGCTTGGTCGTCACCCAGATGTCCCTGCGGGGGACGCCCGACGCGCGGATGCCCTCGCCGACCTCGCGCTCGTTGCCGTAGGCGAGGGCGGTGTCGATGTGGCGGTAGCCGGCGCGGAGGGCGGTAGAGACGGCGTTTGTGACGGCGCGGTCTCGGGCGCGCCAGGTTCCGAGGCCGATGGCGGGGATCTGATCGCCGGTGTTGAGGGTGAAGGTGCGGCGTGGGGGTTAGCATCTCGACTAACTGGATGAGAGGGTGGGCTTACTGAGTGGATGCCATGGTTACGTTGGTTGTCGAGGGTTGGCAAGCTATCGATAGTTCTTGAGGCTTTACTATGAGGACTGCGATGCTGGTCAGACTGAGGACGACAATCTGGCGATCTTATATCCAAGTGTGTAGTCTTGGGTGAATACCTCAGCCTTTCATCTAAAATCCTCGTCACTGGCCATCTATCCTTTGTGGGTAGAGACCTACTTCCATAGGCTTCGTTATGCACGCTTTTGTCATAGCCAGCAAAGAATGCACACATCTATTTAAACTGCACAAGTTCTGCCATGTCTCTACACTCATTGCCGCCTCCTTCACTGAGGGATGCCTTCGAGAAAGGATGGGCTCTTGGTGCTTATCACATCCACGAGGTGTTAATCATAGGCTACATCAACGAGTCACAGCAGCAGTATGTATATGTTGATATGGTTTGTCAATTCTCTTGGGTACACCTTCATGCAACCCGTGCAATCCATCCTCGATCAAAGAGGCCAAGTTCCCGGAGACACACTCTTTATCGTCACCTCAACAGGGCACCAACCATTTGACAGTCAAAGACACCAGTTCCCACAAGCATCCAAGACTTTAGAGTTGAGAATTCCTAGACTGACGACCCAGTACCGTAACGATCGTACCGCATCCTTGAGCAAAATTGACACATTCATCCACCAAATCGCCTCTATTATTACCATTATCCGACTCCTTGCGTCCAGCCTACTACCCAGACCTAACAGCCCTGCCTACCATCTTCCTGTACGCCCCCCTTAATCCTGCGCCCTTTTGTCTTTTTTTTTTTTCTTTACTACTATTTCTTTTACTCCTTTTGTTCTTTTTTGTTGCACTTGTTTGCATCTTTTGTACGACTTGTGCCTCCCATACGCCCTTATCCCCTTTTACCCCTTTTTCCCGAACCCCAAATCAACCTTGGTTAATCCATCTATCCATATCCCTACACAAGACACCTCCCCATCCTCCCCTCCAACCCGCCAATCCTCCCCCTCAGCTCCCTCCTCTCCCTCTCCAGCCTCGCCGTCTGCCTCTCCAGCGCCCTGATCCTCTCCCTCGCCAGGTCCAGCACCTCGGCCTTGCTGACCCTCCTGTCGCTCGCCACGCCGCCCTCCCTCCCTGGCGCGGGCAGCACCGCCAGCAGCCGCTCAAAGTGCGTGTTGAGCCTCTTGCGGTACTGCTGCTCCACCTGGTTGTGCGCCGCCCTGGCCTTGACGTCCTCGTGCGTCTCGCCCGGGTGCCGCGGCTTGGCTGCCGCTTCGGCTGCGGCTCCGCGCTTCTTGGGGGCGCGGGACGCGGTGCGGAGCTGCGTCTGAGGACGCTTGGCTACTGCACCCTTCTTGGCGGCCCTTTCGCCTCGTTTTCGCTTCTTTGGCACCGGCTCTGACTCTTCGTCCTCTTCGTAGTCGTCTCTGTCCTCGTCATCTTCCGCTACAGACTCGGCCGACAGTTCATCCGCCATGGGCGGCGTGGGAAGAAACGTCGCTGCGGGTGAGACGTGTACGGGCCAGACCGCCCCGAGGGAAGGGCTGGCCGACGAGCCGGCGAGGTCGAAGCCCTCGGAGAGGGAGGCGGATGCGCGCTGGGAAGGCCGAACGGGGAACTGGCCTGGGGTGGCGGGCGGGATGGCGTAGCCGCCGGCCGAGAAGTCGCCAAAGGGCCGGTCAAGGTAGGCAAAGTCAGCCAGGGGGGAGGGGAAGACGGTGTTGTCGAGACTGGGCGTCTCTGGAGACTGGAGAGAGGTCTGCTAGAGTTAGTCCATGTTCTGTATCTTTTGTCCCACAACGGAGGATATCTGACTCACCGGTGAGGCCTCGTAGCTCGCGTCCAGTCCGGAAAAGGGCATCGCAGCTGCGTCCATGCTGCTCATCCAGTTGTCCGAGATGCCGGGGACGTCGCCCTCGAGGTAGGTCGAGGTCATCATGATTTGTTGATTTTTAACGGTTATCCGCAAATACCAGGAACAGTAATACGAGGTTTGCCTTTGACCCCGTCATCACGTATGGGCTGATTCCTTTCTGATCTTGTTCTTGGGGGGTTCTTGTTATAGGCAGTTAAGTAGGCGGCAGACCCGTAGTCTCGAGGCTGGTCGGTTGTCTCTTGCTGTCGACAACCCGCAAGCCATCACGGAACAGTTGTCCTTTTGTTTGTATTTTTCTCGTCTTTTGTGTCTTTTTTAGGTAGAAAACCAGAGGGGAGAGAGAAAAGAAGGAAGGGGAACGAGAAAGGACAAGAGAAGAGGCCAGGCTCTCAATCCTGTCAGGTAGGCCCCGGAAGGACAGGTCCCCTTTTATACAGCGTTCGAATAGGCCCCAGTCCCCATCCAACACGGCCATGCCAAGGAAAAGCAGCTTTTTACTAAATAGGACCATGTAGCCACGAGATGAAAGGGGGGGTGTGTGTGAAAGTGAAAAGAGTGACGGCAAGGGGGACGGATTCCGCGGTCTCCTCTTGGGGAGTGGGCTGCCTGATCCATACAGAACCACTCGAATATACAGTCATGGGTGGTATTTTCCAACACGGCATCCACCTCAAAGCCGTAGCCGAGCTGTAGCCGGACTTTCTCACAGTGTTGTACCAAATAAAACCCAATTGTGATGCGTCACAACTCCCATCGCTTCGCTTAGAAGGGGGGGGAGGAGGCCGGCAGGGGAGACAAGAGTCAGTTCCGGACAGAGGCCCAACTTTACTGCGTAGATGGGAAAGCCAACGGGCCAATACAAAGTCGATAACTTACAACAAGGTGGCACGCCCCGGCTCCGCGGACAACTCTCAAGGACTTTCGGCCCAAGGACCAAGAGTCCGAGGCCCTCCATCGGCCAAGCAAAAAATGCTTGGCGGGCAGCCAGGATGGCATTCTCTTAGTAAATCCGGACCCGCGGGTACCTAATAGCCACGTAAGAGCAACTGCTTTGAGGCTTTCCTGTGGTGCAAGCCTAAAAGCCTTTATCTTGTGTGACGCTCCTGATGGCCTCCCTCTGACTCTTGTGTTGTATGACAACTTATTCCCTCGTCTTCATCAACGATCGGAAAAAAAGAAACAACATCCTACCTCGTGCGTTTGTTCCGGTCCCTTATTACCGTTAGGTACCATCTTTGACAGCGGGAAAATCTTGGGGTGGTCTGAGTTTAATTCATTCCCCCGGTCCCCCCCCCCCAGTCATACCCCGAAAAAAACAGAACCCCTGTCAGCAGCACGAAGATGGGGCCCTTGACTAACCTCAATCTCGTTTTGCCTTGGAAAGCCTCCGTGGGGATGGGATCTTTTGCTGCGCTTCACTGCCGACGTGGGGATCGGCGATGATGCGAGTTGTGGGAACTTGTACTTGTGCCCTGTGGTTTTTTGCTGTTTGAGGCGGGGTCACATGAGAGGGTTAGAATTTCTGGGATGGGGCTGCGTGTTGGTTCTTGGGTAATAGGAATCTCCTACTGTCTTGGAATCGTTTCGAAGAGAAAGGATTCCAGCCGTGGTACCTCGTCCATCGTAGCATCACCTCCCATCATCGTAGAATGTCTCCCCCCTCTTCGTACGTTTCCAGATCCGTCCGCCCGCGAATCTTAAGACATTCACCAACCGCTTCTATATCCGAGGATGAATAAACGACCTTGGGTTCGGTGGTGTGGTGTTTCCAAGAGCCCGTTGCGGAGTTGGCTCGGGATCCTCTCACTATTCCCGTAGCCAGCCCGGGTATGCCATCTTCGGTGTGTCGAACCATTCATCATCTCACCTTTTCAGCTTGTCCAGACAAGATGAAAGAATCCGGGGTAGACGCGGACATTGACCTCCGTTGCTCTTTGTTCTCTTCCTCGATATCTGTAGTGGGGATTCGACAGACAAAAAGTCGAGTCTGGATTTCCTTCTGGTCGTAGTACCCTAGAGCTTAGGATGTCGACCCAAGTTGTCAACCTTGCCATCATCCAGAACCCTCATCATGCCATCGCCACGTTTCCCCCTCCCCAACTACCGAAGCCACTCCCATCCCACCGGTACACATTACGATACATCACCCATTTTAAACCTCCACAAGCCCTGGAATACAAACATCATGACTCTCAGTAACCTCAACTCCCTCCAAAACACCACCCTTCAGCCCTACCCGTTGCGGACCCCCCCTTGAAGATCCAAACTCGGGGCCTCTGAACCAATGACGGCCGGTGATGCCCTCCAGGGTGGGAGGCAGGGGGTGAACGGGACATGTCACGAACATGTTCTTGCGGCTTTTTTCTCCTTACCCATGGGGGTTTTCTTAATATTTTGATGATTCTTGGGAGGAACGTGCCCGATCTTTCTGACATGCAATCTGGGCAGAACGTGGGTTCGGGCGATCGGTAAGTGGGCAATGCGCGGTTTAGATCTTAGATCTCCTGGGCGTTTTTCATGACTTGCGTCTTTTTTATTTTAATTGCAGATATGTGGGTGGAGGAGGCGGCAGCCGTGGTATAAAGGGACCGCATATCACTGCTGCAGACGGGATGCGTGGCCATGACCTAGTTTATTCCAAGGGAAGCTGTTCATGGAACCTCATCAAGACCCTATGATGGATGCGACCAGACCGAATGCCCACCCTATACCTGGCCATGCAAGAGACAACCCCGAAGACTACATCAACATGGATCCTCATTCAACCGTATCGCTGCCCAAGCAGACGACCGACTATGCAATGACCGACGAACATGAACCGAGACGTTAAAGACAAAAGGAATGGATAGCTACAAAGGAACTAGTTGGGCTTCAACGCCATCACTCGCCGCCAGCCGTGACCGCCTTGGGCTCTGGAGTCTCGGTAGCAGCGGGCACCTCGGGAGCCTTGACAGCCTCCTTGGCCGGAGCAGGCACGTCGGCCGTCTCGTCGGCCTCGGCGTCTTCCTCCTCCTCCTCGGGCTCAGCGTCCTCATCCTCTTCTTCCTGCTCTGGTTCCTCGTCTTCCTCCTCGGCCGCGTCACCGTTGGGGACCTCTTCGGTTGGTGCCGCTTCTGTCTTGCGCTTCTTCACAGGAGGCTCGACTGAACAGAACATGATTAGTTTCTGGATGCTACACACGGCTAACTGATGGAATGGTTTGGATGATGGGATGGGTGCGATGTGATGGATGGATGGATGGATTGTTCGGGTTGGGCTGATGATGGCACTGGAGCTTCGTGGCAACTTACCCTTGTCTTTGGCCTCGTCGCCTTCTTCCTCATCCTCGTCCTCCTCGGCATCCTCGTCCTCTTCGCTCTGGTCTTCTTCATCCCCAGTGGAGATGTACCTGATTGCGGAGAATGGTCAGCGACGTCATCCACGGGGAATGCATCGTCAAGGAATCATCAACACTGGTCGAAAAGCAACAAGGCAGACAGAAAAAGGGTCATCAAGGGAATCGCGAGAAATCCAGCTGTCGCGCTTCTGCAACTCCCCGAGAACGCGCGTGTGCATGGGATCGAATGTGACGAGGTTCGCATCGCATCCCATCGCATGCGACATCATTCGCGCGGCGCGCATACATGGTATGCCGCGCAACGAATCGCGCAGCGCAACCAGCGGATGCGCCATTGGGCAATTGGAGGAAACCCCCCGAGAGCGCAAGGATCGAGGCAAAACAGAGCAAAACAGGATGGAGTAAAAATGCCAAAAAGTAAAGCAAATGGGTACATACTCCTCTTCCTCCTCGGCGTCGCTGTCTTCGGGGAGAGAGACGAGCTCCTCCTCCTCGTCTTGCTTTCTCTTGCGGGACATGGCGGCAGATATGGAGTGATGTAATAGAACTCGAGGGTTGCGATTGACAAGCCAGGAAAGAATAGGGAGAATACAGAGCTTCTCTCGAGGGGCGAGAAGAGGGTTTATAGCTCGAACAAGGCACAGCACGAGATACAGAGTAAAAAAGCGAGAGAGGAGAGAGGGAGGGAGAGAGTCAGGGGGAGTGGGAACGGCAGAGAGGGTGGGCGAGGAGGAAGGCGAACAGAGCAGAGCTCGAGTGAGGGAGCTTCAAGCCCAGCCAATTGCCGTGGTCACAATCATCCCATCACTGGACACACTCCAGGATCGCATGGGGATATCACTAACAGACGTCAAGTACGAATACTTTGAAATGCGACCAACATCGCGAGAGTCAGAGGTACCGGCCCACGAGCCCGTCATCCAAGGATGGATTGGGTGGGTAGGCTGGACGGGCTGGTGCTGGTGCTGCGTGCTGGGTGTGGGCAAGCTCAGGTAAGCTGCGCGCCGCTGCTGCTTGCGAACAGGCAGGCCGATCAGGGCCACCACCAAAACGAACGCGCAATGGGCGGGCACTGGACCATCACCCAGCTCTATGTGGACGCCCAATCAGACCAGGCTAGCCGCCTTGCACGAGTCGTCTGTGCCCAGAAAGCATCGAGATGGCCTTTGGCTTTTGCCCTGTTTTGCTTTCGCCTCTCCCGCCGCATCACGCATCGCAGCCAGCAGCCAGCAGCGAGGAACAGCCAGAGAGTAGAGCGCGGGGACAGAGGGGGAAGAGCAGAGAGGGGAGCCCTGGGGGGACGCGGGCGTCTGGGGAATTCGAGGTGGCTGGGACTGAATGCCCACTCGGAACCCGTCACCAAAGCAAGCAAACAGCTGCTTGGTCATCTTCTGCGGGCAGTAGGTGACGTAGGACTTTCGCACCCAGGAGGGATTGGTTTGTCTCTCAGACCAGATGTGCTCATCCACTGAAAACCTGGCGCTTTTTCTGGCTCCTGTTCTCGCTGTCCCCTCACTCCTATCTCCGTGATATTCCTCCGGGAAGGTATTCCGCCATCTCCCGTTGCCAGCCGTCATGGTTCATTGCCATGCCGGCTGCAGAAAGGCGGTAGGACGAAACGTGTTGCAGTTGTACATGAGACGATTCAGCTCCTTGTCAGTGGGAAGACGAGGTTTCGGGTGACTGCACTTTCTTGGTCGAGGGGGAGGGGACAAGGGCCAAGGGAACTTGGGAGAGCTCTGGAACATCTCAGCTCCTTGCAGGCGGGAGCTTTGGGAGCTCGGGCCTCCTTCCTGGGGATCGATGGAGGGACGGATCCATCGGCTCAAGTTTCTCCGGATTCGTGCTGGACCTGATGAAGCGTGCTGTCGGGATGGACGGGGGCTGTAAAGTCACCTACTGAGCAAGGGGAAGCCGATGAAAAGCCGAAGCCGGAGGTTAAGAGAACTGGGGAAGCCAAAGTTGGTGATTGGGCGTAAGTTGGCGTCATCGATGTCCAGAAATGTGATGCTAAGGAGGGGGAAGAGGGGGAGCTGGACAAGCTCAAGCGTGCGACCAGCTGAGTTGCCGGGCTTGGTCAGCTAGTCACGTGATGGGACTTGAAGCGATGCGCAATTCAAGGTCCCATGGCAGGTTCGGAGCTTCAAGTGGGCTCCGGTCTCAGACTCAATCCTCATCACTCACCTTCGTCCCTGGACACAGCAATCAGTTAACCAGGCTGGGGTCCTATGAATTTCTTGAGCTCACTGGATCCCGCGACTGAATCCATCTGAGTAGAACATCTGGGAGGCCGCTCTTGGTTGTTCGGCCGACAGGTCCATCCAGCGACTCGGGGAAGCACTCCACGCAATGCGTCGACGCATCTCGACCCGGCTGCATGTTCGAGGTTCGAGGCGCGGACCAGAGATGCCCTTATGGACATGTGCCTGATTTCGCGCGTCTTGCTGGCTGGACGACGAACAACCTGCAGTCCTGCCCTCGCTGAAAGAAGAGCGGAAGATGAGTCAAGATTAAGGCAAGGGGAAAAAAGCAACGAGCCGTGGAGTCTAATTCCTGGACTCACCTTCCCTTGCCTCTTGCCGCCGTGCCGGCCCTGCCATGCAGTCCGTCCACCTTTTGGTGAAGTCTAGAGCATCTGGACCCCCTCAGTTGTCTTTTGCATCACCCCGTCGTGTTTGGTCCCAATCTGGGCCGCAGCTTCTCGGTGCAAGAACGCCGAGTAACGCCATGCGAGAGTGAGGCACGGCACAGTAGAGCCCCAGCCTCATTTATCGACGTCGTCTAACCCTGGGACTTTTGACCGGTGATGCCTTTGAGGCTTGCAATGGTGATGCTTCCAGGCTCCGACTGTCGGTCCTCTCATCAAGCCAGACGTAAAATTACCAGATCCCCAACGTCCGCATCTAGATCGCCCAAGGCAGAAGATGGCAGGCAGAATGGGCTGAAACGGGCCGTCACTGAGCGAATCACCTCGTCTCTGAATGATGCCCGCTTGGCACGCTGCCCCAAGCCCGGCACTTTGGGCTGCAGCCCGCGTGGCCCAGCTCTCCCTTTCTCGGTCAGCTCTTTCCAGCGAGAAACTGGGCAGCGAGCGATCCGCCACCATCAGCCGCACCATCGGGACGGGAGGGCCAGGGGGTGAAAGGACCGTTTTCTCCCAAGGAAATTCGCCTCGCCTCTAGGCCGAACCTTGGGGCGAGATGCTAACATCAAAGGAGGCAAACCTTTCGGGATGGAAGCTCGAAATGGCTTGGCATCGTGGCTTGTTAGATCCCCCATCCCATCCATCGCGCCTTGTCTGGCTGAGTGTTTTTCATGCCTCGGTCGTGCTGAAATTGACGCGTATCTCGACATCGCGACGCGCTGGATGTTGCATGCGTGTGTGTGTTTGCTCGAATTTAAACAAACAATGTCCCTTTCCGGGGCGACGGGTAATGACGATGGGGAAGGAATGGGGCGCATGAGAGTCTTGCCATGTCATCATGACCCCGTCGAGTCGGAGTTCGGGCATAATTCCATGGCGTCTTGCGCTACCGAGTACCGAGATGAGCATTATCTATTCGAACTCCAGACTTGTGCAGGCGGCCGGTTCGCATGAAAGACACACTGTTTGTCTCAGTACTCTCACGCATTGCATGTCTTGTAAATGAAGAGAACCTTGACAGGAATGCACTGTGAATTCCCATACCCTGCGGGCTGTTTATCAATCTCTCAAGCCATCGCAAGCCTAGCCGTCCATCACAGCTTTCCATCCGGAAGCAAACCTGCAATTCCCGCCCAGCGTCAGGGTCGCATCAGAGCGGACCGTCTTAATCCCCGTCTCACATGCAAGTCAGCCCTTTCGTCCGCTGTCAAAATTCTCAACGGGCTTCCCCCAAGGCGGCTCTCCTTCAACAGGGGTTGCCCACGTCTCCAGATTAAAAACTGGGGAGTTCAGAAGCTCAGGGCATGTCGGGAGTATGAGCCCGCCAAATGTTTCCAGAATACACTGCTTACATCTGTTAATCTTGATTCCGATCTCTCATGCTGGAAGGTTTTGCTTTTGGGTCTTTTTGACTCATCCCTGGAGGAAAACGAAATTTGATGTCGTCGCCTGCCCGGCGTGAATGGTTACGCTCTGGGGGCACTAAAGCGCGGAGATGGAGTCGCGATGCACCCGCAGACGGCGTTGAGAGCTCCTGAGAGGGTTGCTGCGAATTTCCGCTTGCTAAGCTTGTTGAGGTCACCATTGCGTTTTTGGTTGCGTTGCGTTGCGTTGTTATACCATAGCACCCTCCGCTGCCGGGATGTTGCTTGCTGACCTCTTGAGAAACAAAAAGCTCAATGTTTCCTCGGCTCATCAAAGATTGAGTTTGAGCTCCGAAGTGGAGAGGGCGTAAAGAATCGCCGAGTGTCCAGGCGTCGCCGTGCGGCGGATGCTATTGTCAAGGTTTGTGCTGTTAATTAACAGAGAGAATTATAAGCGAAAATTGGGAAAGCTGGCAGTCTGCCATTGGATCGTCATGTCTCTCGACTGTCGATCCAAGAATTGTACCGGAAACCTCCCTGGAAAAAATACATAGGAATAGCCTCCATTCTTAGCACTCAGTAACTAATCTCCTAACATATCTTCTAAAAAACCAGAAGCTGATCTTACAATACGTGATAGATATGTTGAATATTTCCTCCTGAATAATTAGGTGATCTTCAAGGCCTTATTAAGTGAGCAGCCCTTCGCGGTTTCTCCCACCACGAGCCCGTAAGCAAGGTTGATGATCCTGCCTTGCTGATCTCCGCCCTCCACACAAAGCAAATCGCTGGGACGTGATTGCGAATCGAGATTGGAGCGTGGTAGCCTTTTCGACGGCATGGAGGTGGGATTATTTGGGATCAATAATACGTCACAACGCGATGCACCATCATGCGGCCCAGCGAGTCGGAACAGCCGGGAAAAGAGCACGAACCTAGGAAAACAGAACGTGGAGGATTTTCGGTTTCGTTTGGTTTCGTTTGTGCCTTGGAAGGTGCAGTTCATCGACGTAATGCCGCAGATAGATAATATCCGCGATACGGAGCTCGAGGCTCATTATTGTGAGGCATTGGTTGGAGCCAGCTCCTGAGGAATAGAAACAGGGTTGCATCTGTGGGTGTCCCTGCAGATGCAAGCCCGCTGCCACGGTTGGAATGAGAAAAATCCAGGCACGAAACGATTTTGATTGGCCAGCACGCCGTTGGATCGCCCACTTTTAGCTCTGAGTGTGCCTGTCTCTTGACGCCATCAAGCCATCACCTCTTTTTTTTTTCGCTCTCTTGTCTCTTTTGGCTTTGTCCAAGGGCAGAAGAAACCTAACGGGGGCGCTTTCGCGCTAAGAAAGGGGAGATGACTACCCGATGTGGGCGGATGTCTTTCGGGCATCCAGCCCAGCCGGGCCTTGGAGGTGTTAAGGGGGGAGCTCTAGCGGGAAGAACCCGCCCTGGAGTCCCAACGTCGGAGCACGCTGGGCTGGACCTTTGGTCGCCCCTTCCCGAGCCATGTGCTAACGGGTTAGGTGACCAACTGGAGAGACGGCGCCGGGGATGGCTGCTGCAAGCTTCTCAGCCTAGGCTCATGGGGGTGTTGATGCTAGTTTTGTGTTCTTTCTTTTTTTTCCTGCGCCTTTGGCAGGTAGGCAGACAAGCCGTGTCTGTTCTGTCGTTCAAGAGAGCGTTTTCTGTCTTTGCCCCCAGTCGGCACCCTTTGCTCGTGGCTTGGATCTGAACTGTTGAGAAGGGGCTGATATGATACTGCTACGGTAGCACATGGCGTCTACGGAACTGGAACAGCCGGCATGTCTAAACACACACGACACACCTTGACCGTGATGCATTATGTCAAAGGCTGAGGAGGGGGAGCACGACAAGAGGGGCGGGTTTAATTTGAATCCCATCCGTTAGGCTTTCTGGAGGGGAAAAAGGGCTACTGTAAGTCCAATGAGGCTTAGCAACTTGCTCTCCCTCTGTAGTCCTGGAGGTATACTAGCACGGAATAAGATGCCTTGCGTTGTATTAGTGGGCATTACGGCAAGGAAACAAGAGACTCCAAAGGACGAGATCCATCATGGCGTGCATCGTCTGGATGGAGAGGTGACAGCACGCAGTATGAACAAGACAGAGATTTCTTGCTTGCTTTTCCGTTGATCTCTTGCTCTTTTCTGATGCCCCTGCGCTTTCCCTGCGAGACTCGTCACAAACAGACACGCTCTCCTTCTCTGCTGTGTCTCTCCTCTTGTCGTGCCTCTTCGTCGTGGGGCGAATCTGATCCAAGAACTCCCTCCCTTCTTCATACCTAGTATCCAAGCTCAGCCTCGGATTCACGAGCATCCCCATACGCAGCTCGTGTACATGGCAAGACCAGATCGCCCGTCATCCGCCCCCTGCTTTTGTAAACGGATCGGGAGACCAACGGACGCAGACCATTCGATACGCCCATCTCCTCGGCGCTTTCTGTCTCTGGCTTCTTTGCTTCTCCCATTCACCCTAGCCTATCCCCCCCCCTTCTAGCTCTCTTGTGCCTCTTGTCTCCCCAGAGCGCTCTTTTTTTCCCACCAAACCTATTGTCCAGATCGCTCCCTACCCTGGTCTTCGGCTGCCTGCAACCCCGCCCGCCACGCTTTGCCTGGGGTCGACTGACTCGATAATTGCCCCCCCTCTTCTAGCGCCCTCTGCGTGCCAAACGAAGGACCGCGCAGCTGAGGGAAGGACCCAGCAAACGAACCGACGTGCTTCTAACTGGCTTCCCCGGGGCGACTTTTTCGCATCCGGCCAATAACGGCGCGAGAGATCGTCTTGCCTGCTTTCCTTGGTGGCCGTTTGTCGACTCACTTTTGACTTTTGGAGGGATATCCGACAGGACGGGAGCCAGCAGGAAGTAGACCAAACGGAATACACGCCGCTTGGACGTTTGAAAGCCACGAGACTCACACACACAGACAGACTTGCAGGTTGGCACTCTTTTTTCTGTCTCTCCCGTCTTTTCCCCCTGGACAGCTTCTTTTTTGACGTGCTTTTTCGTCTTGGTCTGGCCTCGTCTTTTTTTTTTTCTCTCTCCCCCGCCACCTGCCACTTTTTTTTGCTCCTGAGTCGATCTCTTGTCTCATTTCCCTGGATCCTCTCATCACCTTCTCTATCCAGGCTCTTGTTAGTCTTGTTCTCCCTGCCTGCCGACTGCGCCGACGGAATCCCCTCCCCATCATCAAGTCCGATTCGCAAGCATTAGCCTGGGCTTCTTGCTTTCCGCTTCCTCTCAACTCTGCGATTCTTTGGCAATCCTCGACATCCTCACTCATTTCGCGCACGCGCTCTTTTGTGAGCTTGGCTCTTATTACAGCTGGAGCTTTCACTGCCCGAGCTCCCTGGTAGTCGACCCTTGCGCTTATGACCTGGGTCGGATCCTGGTCGAGAAAATCAACCTACCCGCTCTGCCCATCCGGCTTCCCCGTCGACGCTCGTGCAGGGTGCGTGGTTGCGTACGTGCGATTTTTCGCTCAGAGGGAACCGTTTGAAGACATTCACTCATTCAATCCCTCACTTCTTGGGCCGCCGGCTGGGCTGTCTTGTCTGTTTGAGACTCGACTCGGCGTGCATTCTTTGACAAGCGACGTACCGTTGGGTCTCGACTGAGCCCCGTCATCTCTCCAAGGAACTGTAGCCAACACTCGCAAATCGGGCTTTTCCAAGGGCGACAATTTTCGCTTTCGTTTCAACATCCGTCATTTTTTTGATTGCCTCTACAGCTGTGCTTGCTACCGAGGCCTTTTGCTGTCCTGTTTTTTACCTGTCCGATTCCGAGCTGTGAATAGGGAACTTGCGACTCCAACGCCGGACCGACGAACAAGACCACTTTTGCTCTGGCTCGCTCGTGCCTCGATTCAACCCTCGCAAAACGACTGGATCTCTACTTCTCCCAGGTCATGCCCAGGTAGCGATGGCCCAGAGCTGTTGCTGTCATTTTCCCACCCAGGCCTATCGACTTTCACATCGTTTCAGCGCTGCAACGGTCAGCGCACTCTGCATGAGCGCCGCAGCAAACCACTGACTAGCCCCATCGCCAACTACACCACCAGTCCACCACCAAAAAATCGACGAATCGACGATCACGACGACGATACCTCTCCGCATACGCAACGATCCATCACGCCTCCTCACGAGAACCTCTATCACTGCCCGCTGGGCGACCAAAGTTCTTGCCATCGTCTCTGGCGCCCAGCAGCAGCATTCCGTTTGACACGCTAAACCTCCCAAGCCATGACTCCTCCTCTCTCCATATCCGTACCTAACGGTCCGGGTCCGCCAACTGCAAACCAGCCAAAATTTTCTCCGTACGGAAGCCGGTTGCGAGACAGCGACAACAGCGCTGTCCCGGCTGCCTCAACCAGCGATGCATCACCCTATGCGTCCCCGCTGACTTCGCCGCTGGCATCACCGCTCTCTTCCCCCCGCGTCCACATCGTACCGTTTGGCCATGCTTACCGTCATGTGCGTGCGCCGTCAGACGAGTCCCTCTCACAACTGCCGCCCCTGCCTATGTCGCCGCGATGGGATTCGCTGTCGAATCCTTCCAAATTTATCTTGCAGCCCTCAGCCTCAGGTCGAGCCTCGCCGTTTGACCCTCTGCCCCATTCTCCCTTTGCCTATGACACGGCCACAAGCACGCCCTCCGAGTCTCGAAACGCCTCCCCGACGTTCCCTCTGGCATCCAAGTCGTCCCTGGCCGACCTGCGCGCCTACGAAAATCCTACCACGCCCGTGGAGAACTTCTCGCGGCCGCGGAAACAGAGCATTCGCCAGCCAATCATCGACGCGGCTAAGCCCCGGCCCGTTCCCAGCGCCCCAAGCGCCTCAAATGGCCCCGGTTTCAATCCCGCCGACCAGTACCTGGAGCTTGTAACCTCTCCCCAACATCCCCTTTGGCCTCCGACACGTCCCCGCGGTCCCTCTGTTTCGTCCTGTCAGTCGTCCTCGACGTACCACTCGGTCCTCTCCCCTCCAGCTAGCGAGTTTTATGAGCCGCGACCGCCCCGTGCTAGGACCACTAATGGTGCGACATCATCTGCCGCACGGCCTCCCTTGAGCTACACCAACGGTGGGTCGGCTTCTCCGAGCCCTGTTGCTGCCCCTTGGATGAACGGCGAAGAGCTTCGCTCGAGCTTTCGCTCTCAATTCACCGAATCAACAGCTCCAGGAACTGCTGTCACAGAGCGAAGCAGCGTTATCACCAAGGACAGCTCCGTCACCTCCCTCTATCCTAGCCCAGAAGGCGACGCCGAGCTGGAGGCTGACGCCGACAACGAACTTGACCCCGATCTCGACGAGCCGAGCCTTGAGGATGTTATGGGCATGTACGAGAAGGGCTTCGACGACGACGACGACGACAATTACTACTCAGACTACAACGTCACCATGAATGCTCGCCCGGCCACCTTGGCACCTGACATGGAGCCTCGCCGGAGCTTCATCGATGCTCCCGAAGATGAAGACTTTCCCCAGCGGCCAATCCCTGAGAAAGCTTCGACCTTGGATGTCGAAATCCGGAGATCCAAGATGATCTTTACCCATCCCGCGTTTACCTCTTCCGTCCCTCACATTGCTGAGAACTACGGCCGTGGGGCGACCGATAAGCGTGATTCGGCCAAATCTCTCGACTCGGAGCCCTCAATCAACTCACAGTTACCTACATCAGCCACTGCTCCTCTAACCTCACGCTCGCCATCTATTTCAACACCCATTTCGCCGCCTACCTCACCTCCTATCCCGGCACCCGAGGTCACCGAACGTCCCGAAACCCCTGAATCTAAAAACGACCCTGAGCCCGAACCCGCACCCGCACCCGCACCCGCACGCGCGCCCCCTGCCATCACCCTCGTAGCACCTGTCGAGCCCGAAGATCCCGATTCTCGTGACCGATACGGCTTCAAGAAGGAGAACCAATACGTGACCCGCCAACAATATGACACCTGGAATGCTGGTTACACCGAGTACCTGGCCCGTCGACGGAAGAAGTGGACCGCATACCTCAAGGACAACGCTCTCATGACGGACCATCCCAACCGATTCCCCGCCCCGAATGCAAAGACCAAGCGTTTTGTCCGTAAGGGCATCCCCCCGGAATGGCGCGGTGCGGCATGGTTCTACTACGCCGGCGGACCGGCTATCCTCGCCCAGCACTCGGGCCTCTACGACAAGCTGACCACCAAGAGGGCCAAGGAAGTCGATGCCGAGGCTATCGAACGGGATTTGCACCGCACATTCCCAGACAACATTAAGTTCAAGCCGCCCGGTGGAGCGCAGACAGCATCGAGCAGCACTAGGGGAAGCCAAACGACCACGACGGATTCAACCCGTAGCTCAAGCCCGGCGCCACACAACGCCGACGGGGAGACGCCTATCATCACGTCGCTGCGCCGGGTGCTTCACGCATTTGCCGTGTACAACCCGCGGATCGGCTACTGTCAGAGCTTAAACTTTTTGGCCGGCCTTTTGCTCCTCTTTGTTGAGACGGAGGAGCAATGCTTCTGGCTGCTCAACGTCATCACCGTCATCTACCTTCCAGGGACGCACGAGATGAACCTGGAGGGCTCCAAGATCGACCTGGGCGTGCTCATGTCGGAGATGCGCACCTCAATGCCTGCCATCTGGGACAAGGTTGGCGGGGAGCTCGAGGCGGACCCCAACTCGCGGCCGTCGACTAGCAAGTCGATTCGTCTCACCCGCTCGCGGCGCAAGGAGCTTGCGCGCATGTCAACAGCGACGGACCGACTCCCCCCTATCACGCTCTGCATGACGGCGTGGTTCATGAGCTGCTTCATCGGCACTCTCCCGATCGAGACTACCCTCCGAGTGTGGGATGTCTTCTTCTACGAAGGCTCCAAGACCCTGTTCCGCATTGCGTTGGCCATCTTCAAGCTGGGCGAGAGCGAGATCAAGGCGGTGGCGGACCCCATGGAGATGTTCGGCGTGGTGCAAGCGATGCCTCGGCGGCTGATTGACGCCAACGGTCTCATGGAGGCGTGCTTCAAGCGACGGAATGGCTTCGGGCACCTTAGCCAAGTCCAGATCGACGAGCGGCGCCAGGAACGCCGAGCCAAGGCCCAGCTGGAACGAATCCGACAGGGGAAGGGCCAAAACACGTGGAACGTGGCGCAGTCGGAGACAGAGGGCGGCAAGAAGACTATTTTTGGGAAGAAGCGGTCTCCCACGGGAGTGTGAAGTGCGACAACAGTCGTGGAAAACAGCACAGTTGTGGATCGAGATTCACACACTCGCACTCGTACTCGCACTCGAACTCACACCCACCTTCTACATACTCTACACACTCCTTCACTTTACTTTCCTATTACCTTACTCCTTTCTCATCTACTTTCTCGCCTCGGCATACCGCATCCCACACCACGACCCGGTGGCGGAGCCGCCGAATCTAATCATGGGATGGCGTTACGGCGGAAGACATGGTTTGCTTCTTGATTCGACCTAGCCGGCATTGTGTCTGCATTTTACTCTGCTTCATCTCCTTTTTTTCTTCTCTTACTTTTTTCTTGTTGACTCTTCTCTCTTATTTCTCAATTACCCACAATACCTATGGTGTTGGCTGTTGTTTGCTATGTCTCACACAAAAAAGAGGGGAGGGATATCAGCGTCGGAACGGTTGGAATGGACTGGGATGGAATGGAATCCCGCCAAAAACGGAACCTTTGTTTTTATTCTTAATGACGATGGCTTACGGCTGCATTGCGAGAAGACCAAAAAAGCACTTATACCACCCGAAGCACCTCTACAGGTGAGGGAGACGCCCCCCCGCGGGTAGGGGGATGGGCATGATGTTTTGTGGCTTGTCAGAGCTGGTAGTGGTTTTTCTTTATAGATAGAGGAAACATGTATGAACTGGATAGAGACAGGCTTGTGGGCGTGGGCGGAGGAGTATTGTTGAGGAGACAGATTTGGGGCGGACGCCTTTTGATACCCCAATGGAATGGAAGTCGATTTCACCATGGCTTGATCTTGTGACGCGTGCTCTGTTTATGTGTGTGTCTGTCTTGTGACGTTGGCTATGCTTTAGTCCAAAAGATAAATACAAGGTGAGACAGCTCAGACTGCCATTCTGTCTTGGTTTCATAACCGTGTTGTCTTTCATTTTCTTCGTGATGTTTCTCTTTTTTGGTTCCCCTTTGTCTCGTTGTCTGTCATGCCCGGTGACGCCCCTCCTGTAGACCTAGTAGTTAGAATGAGGCTACATATCCCTTCAGCCTCTCTGATATTTTCTCAGCCCTTCACCCGGATCCCCGGCTCCCCAACGCCGGTTCGTTGTCTCAAGCTCCCCTCCCCTGTTTTTTTTTTTTTTTTTTACGCAACGGGCGGGAACACCGGCTCGTCCATGGCGTACCTCTCGACGTGCTGCTTAACCGTCTTCTCCCACGCGGGCCTCTCGCTCTGGTACTGCTGGGCGATGCGCTCCTCGAGCGGGCTGTCCAGCTGCGGCTCCTCGAGGAGGTTCCTGAGGGCCTCGAGCACGGCCCGGAGCTTGGTGCTCGGCTTCCAGGCGTCGGGCTTGAGGAGACCCAGGCAGATGTTGCCGAGGCTGTCGTTTGTGACGTTGGGGTGGTAGATGCGGGTGACGAACTTGACAACGGGGGGCTTGAAGGGGTAGTCGGTCGGGAGGGTGAGGAGGATGCCGAAGCGTCCTGGGTGGTAGGGGGTCGAGTCCGGGGCGGAGAGGGTGATGTGCCAGGTGTGGAGGACGTTGTTGGGTAGGGTGACGGTGAAGCCCTCGGGGGGTTCCTGGGAGATTTCGGCGAATTCCTGGGCCTTATTAGGGAGATGCATTTATAGAGGGATCTGAGAAAGGTACCTTTGCGATGCGCTTGGAGGCCATTGTGAAGAGTGGAAGTGGTGTTGACGAGGGTGGGGGAAGCTCAGCTGGTCCGATGCCGCAGTCTAAAAAGGGAGCTTGAATGCCGTAAAGAAATAAGTCACGTCTATGGATCTGGTAGTAAACAAAGTTCTCTGCGCGTGATGTTCGTATATCTGTGTCTTGTCCCTTTGTTGATGTCTTGCGTGAGAAAAAGGATGGAATCACTCGAAGTTGGAGAAAAGAGGGAGAGAGAAAGCAGAGAGGTATGACGATAGTGGGGTAAAAGATGGGAAGGTGAAGGGACGGTGAATAAGAGTGCCCTTTTTGTAAGTGCCTTGCAGAGGGGGAAGGAACCTTGAGCGGTGCCGGGTGGGGCTGATTCAGCCTGTGACTTGAAATGGGGCGCTGGAAGGGCGCTGAGACGATGTGGGTACCGCCGGGAAGGTGCCAGGAAGTTATCATACATCCATTCAGCTATGGAACCTTGGGTGCCCGTGCAGTTAAGGCATCCTTGGGCATGGAAACAAGTGAGCGCTGCTTGCTCATGAGGCCGCTTAAAGTGTATTGGGTCTGGGCAAGTTTTGAGGCGGTAGAATTAATGTGTGAAGGAAGAGGCATCGTGACGTGTTCGATGGCAGCCAAGTACTCTCTTTGCCTTTCTTCGGTCTTGTTTTTATTGTAGCCAACTTCAGTCTCTTGGCCTTCTCATCTTAAATCGAAAACTAGATACCTACCCAGGTAGGTAATATCTCGACCCAAGTCCTACCTGAATCTGCAGAGTCTTGGCTCGGCCCCACCCCTCGGTGAGCTCGGTGAAGCCCCCACATCAACCCGCTAGACCATCCCACCTTGACCTTGAAAAAAAGTTGCCCAGCATCAACACCATCGCAAGCCTATCACCAACTCTTGACACAACCCGGATTCCTCCACACCAGCAACTATAAACCATCGCGGACACGTACAGACCCTTCAAACGAAAGAGCCATTGACGCTCTCAACCTCTCACAATGGCCGCCCACGAATCCCAAATGCCCTTCATCCGCAACCTTGCCTCAAGCGGTAGGCTCAACCCCCCAAAACCCTACGCTCTCTCATACGCTAACGCCCATCAGACCGCAAGCTCCGCACCGCCTCCCTAGAATCCCTCCAGACTTTCCTCTCCTCCCGCCCCTCGCTCTCCGACACCGACGCTCAGAAGCTCTGGAAGGGCCTCTTCTACGCCCTCTGGATGACAGACCGGCCCCTCCCCCAGCAGCGCCTCGCCTCCGACCTCGCCAACCTGCTCTTCCGCCTGCAGCCTTCCTGCGCGATCCCTTGGCTGCGCGGCTTCTGGGCCGTCCTCGGCGCCCAGTGGACGGACATTGATGTCCTGCGCCTGGAGAAGTTCTTGCTGCTCGTGAGGAGGGTGTTTGCCGCGCACGTGAGGCTCGCGAGGGAGAGAGGGTGGAAGGATGGCGACGTGGAGGCCATAGCCGCCGTTCTGGAGGAGTTTCCCTTTGACAAGGAAGGTGATCTGAGGAAAGCACCTGTGGGGATCAGGCTGCATGCGCTGGATGTCTGGGTCGATGAGCTGGAGCGCGAGAAGGCGTTGGAGGACCCCGAGGCGGAGGGGTTTGTGAAGGCTGTGGGAGAGCTGGTGCTGGCGCTGAAGAGGTGCCCTGTTAAGCCGGTGAGGGAGCGGGCGGCGGATAGCTACGAGGACGAGAGGCTGCCGTGGGTGCAGGCTGGGAGCGATGACGAGATGGAGGATGATGATGAATGGGGCGGCATTGAGGATTAGAGGCAAGGGTTCGGAACCGGGAGTATGGCGTTGGGTATTGGAAAATGTAAACACTTGCTTGTTCTAGGTACAGGTTTAGAGGTTGATACCAATTGCAAGAGATATCACCACGGCATGCTGGGGATTTGGTGTAACTTAGCTCGACCAGATTTGTACCGCTCACCGAGTAGTGATTTTATCTCGCGGACTGTTTCCTGCTGATTCTACTCGGAATACTTCGCCCAGCCTCTAGAAGACAGGCAAAGGCATTGGAGTCTCCTACAAGGCCTCGGATACACAGCGTTTCTGGGCCCAGTGTGGTCACGAATTTCTTCATCGCTTCAAACACGGGGTTGAAGAGGTTTTTCAACTATTTCAAATTGAAGCTTCTGCTGGAACCCATTCACAACCAACAGCGGATATCCATGCTTGAACTGAAACTTTTGGCCCTGCTTCAAGAGGCAATTTAACAGCAATTATAAGGATTCGCTCCCCTCGCGAAACGCACAACCCATCAGACCCTACATATACCTATCTACCAAAAAGTCCGTAACCCACGCCGGCAAGCCACCAGTTCTCACACCTAAGCCATGGCGCCAAACCCCCCGACACTAACCGTCCGTGCCGCTGCTCCGGAACGTCGCGCACAGCGCCGCGTAGTGATGTGTGAGGTCCAGCACGTTCTGGGGCAGGCTCGTCGCCTGGATGATGCTCCGGACCTTGACGGCGCCCTCGTCCTCGATGAGGGTCCTTATCGTGTGGAGCAGCTCGGGGCTGAACTCGCTGTACCACCGGTACTGCCACGTCACCAGGCGGATGACCGACGCGACAGTCTCCCTCGTGCTCTTGGTCTTCTCAAACACCCGCAGGATGCCCGCCAGCGCCTTGGGGCTGAACCGGATCGATAGGCAGGCGCGGTAGGCCTCGACCGCCTCGTCCACGTGCTGGAGCCGCTCGGCGAGGGTGCCCAGGATCTCCCACTCCTCTGCAGACTTCTTGTACTGCATCTGCTGTGCGCGGTACTGGGCCATCTGGGTGCGCCAGATGGTGTAGACGCGGAGGTCTTCGTAGAGGACCATGAAGAGGCTGTCCAGCCAGCGCTCGCACAGCCGCTTGGTGTTGAGCTTGGAGAGGTGCTCGTCGTTCTTGGTTGACTGCTATGCGATTAGACTCGTGCTTGGTGAATGGTGCCATCATATCGACTTACCTCGCTATCTGCCTTGGCCTCGCCCGGGACGATGGTGTTTGGCGGCTTCTCAACGCCGTTCTCCTCACCGTTGGTGGCTGGGGCTGAGGGACCGGCCTCAGCGGGTTCAGCAGGCTCAGCAGGCCCAGCGGGCTCTGCGGACTCAGCGGGCTTCTCGAGGGTTTCGCTCTCCGACTCGTCGTCTCCGTTGGTTGTCTGATTGGGCGTACCGCGCAGGCCATCCGTGCTAGGAGTTCGTTGTTTTGTCGCAGCTGGTTGTGTAGCCTCCTGCTTCTCGGTGCGATACTCATCCTCCATCACAAACACATTGCTGCGGATCTTCAAAAGCTGGTCCCAGCCAATCTTGGCCGTCATCTCGGTCAGGATGTCGTACGCCTGCTTGAAGGTGCCTCGGTAAGATGCTGCTCGTAGGTTTAGGAGGCTTGGGTCGACCTGCTCCGAGTATCGCGACTCGGGCTCGCTGTCGATCTCGTCGAGTCGGGTCTCGGGAAGGGTCGGCAGGTGCACCTCTTTCGGCTCGGGCATCAGAGGAGTGTCCTTATCTTGGTAGGTGAACATGGGGCAGGAGTTGAGGATCGTGAGAGCATTGTCCCAGTCCTCCATGGCGACATAAACCTGGGCGAGCCTCGCCCATGTGCTGAACTCGGTCGGCGCAGCAACTGTGGCTCGGTCGGCACAACCGAGCGCCATCTTCAACCTCTCTTCTCTGAGCTCAGGAGTCGGGGCGCTGTTTGCCTTGTTCATGAGGAACTCGGCCTGGGTGTCGAGCATAACATAGTCCATGGGGGTTTCCTGCAGCGACTGGTGTAGGGTTCGGACGCCTGACACCTCCTCGTGCCCCATGAACATGACCTTTGACAGCAGCGAAGAAACCTCAACGCTCTGCGTTCGGAGCTTCTCGAAGAGGTTGATGCCAGAAGCGTATCGGCCGGTCGTTTCGAGGTACTTGAGGAGACCAGTGGTCAAATGATTGGACACGTTGGTGGGCACCTGGACCACGGAGTCGGATCCCAATTGCCATCCTAAAAAAGTCAGCCTGGATCAAGCCTCCATATCCGACCAACATACCCCTGAAGAAGAGCTGTTCTGCCGCGTGGAGGAATCGGTGTTCGGTCTCGGTGTTGGTCACAGGGTTGAATCTCCGCACGCCCATGATCTTTCGGATAGTGTCGCCGCTGCCATCGTCGGCGTATGAGTACGCCCGCAGCACGCTGCACAGGTAGGTCTCGAGCCAGAGCTCCTCTGACGCCTTCCTCTTCTCGCCTCGTTCGTCGACGCAATAGCTCTCTACAGTTCCGGGAATTGAGACGTGCACGCGCATGTCTAGACGGGAGAAGGCATTGTAGCAGCTGAGAGACATCAGCATGTGTGTAGGATGGTATGAAGCATGACAGCGTACCAGTATACGCCCTCGACAATCTTGTTGGTCGCATTAGGTCCAGACTCCTTGTACGTCAAGGTGTTGATGTATGCTGCCAGACTGGCTGAAGAAGATGCATCGACACCGGTAACATGGTGATAGACACCGGTCTTGGAGAAATCAGCACCCTGCCTCCCTTGCGCCGAGATATCTTCGTACCTGTTTCGCTTGGTTTCGGACGGCGTGCTTCAGGAGATGGACGAGGTCGGGCGGGCCAAGCTCTCTAAGGCCGGCGAGCGATTCGGTTCGGGCATCAATCGACTCGTGGAGGATCTCCTCGGTGATCCTAAACCATTGTAAGCTATTGGATCGATTAGCGTCCAGATGGCGGGTTGCGCTCACTCGGGCACCGCGGGCGCAACCATCGCGGCGGGCTCCTTGGGATCGCTGTCGGAGACGGGCGACGTCGAGTGAAAGAAAACTTTGGCCGCCGAAGATCCCGAATGCCAATCAACAGTCAACGGGTCGTGTTCGGCTGGTTGCGACTTTGTCAAGCGGATCGCGGAGCCGAAGTGAGATGTTGAGACCGACCGATGCTGGCCCCTAAGATCTGGCTTGATAGCTGGAGCTAGGGATCATGGGCCACGTCTGGGAACGTGCAGCCTTATGCTGCGCCACATCCCACGTGCTCATCCGACCATTTAACCTCGTGGCTTGGCGAGGCTGATGCCAAGCATCGAACCGCGTCTAGAACGCGGTTTGGCAGCTTTTGGGTTAATGAGTGCCAAGACAGTCGAAGTGTCTCCAAAGTCTCAACATTCAACGTCGGCTTGAGGCAGAAGCATTTCTTCGCCGCGGATACGGATGTCGGCGCCTGCCCCAGGAGCATTGCGACCGCCAATATGGTGGGATTTATCGACCCTAACATTGATTTACCGGCTAATTCGAGCTGCAGCCGGCGTTCCAAGCTATCAACCTCGAGCCAGAGGAGAACACTGACGAGCAAATCGACACCACCAAGGAGCTCCATGTAGGCTACGCAGCCCAATACCGGAGGTCGCACCCGTATTCTGACATTGATCTAGGTTGATGAGGCCCTCAAGCGCTTTCAGCATGCCCTGAAGCTCCATGCGCAAGGCCCCCGATCGCGCGAAGCTGCAGCTGCCGCCTACGACGAGCTCTTTGAATCCGAAATCTTCAAATACCGCGAAGCGAGAACCGACTACGAGCGAGCAGAGAGACATGCAGATGGACAGCCCGAAGCCGAGGCTACAGATCCCCTCACGGATGGGGGGCTCGATATCGATGCAGGGGGAGCAGATGGTGTAGCGGCCAGCCTCTCACAGGCACTGTATCTCTCCTACAAGAATTACGGCCAATTCTTTGTCGACAAGTACAAGGACCAATTGCTCTTGAACCCGGACTGGAAGTCAAAGACCCGACTGAGATACCACGAGGATGATGCGCGCAAGGTCTTAGACAGCTGGACGACTGCGCTGGATCAAGACCCCTCGGACCCTGAATTTTGGAGACGAGCTGCTCGTTTTGGTGCGGCGATGAACAGTAACCGCATCAAGCGCTTCTGCCTTGAGGCCGCAATCGAGTTGGATGATGACCCGGCTGTTTTGGAGGTTGAACCCCCATCGTTGGCGGAAGGGTTGGCCGGAGAGCAGTTGAAGGACCAGTTGAAGCTTTTCGACGACGAAATGGCTCTATCACATCCGATGATGGCTCCGTGGATAAAGAAGGAAATGCCCGCCCTTCTTAAGCGACACTTGGACCCTATCCCTTTTCTGCCCGATCCCACAAAGTCGTTGGAGCCCCCCAACGATGTTCCTGCGACTGAGGGCAAAGCGCAGGAAGACGCGGAGGAACAAGAATCGGGTGCCTCTGCCCGAAAAGGCCCGGGAAAGCCTGTCTCATCCTGGGCCGATCTTGGCACAGAGCTGATGGCATGCCTTGAGAATGCAGGCCAAGCTTTTGATACGTGTGACGACATCGTTCAGAGCTCTCTAGACGATGTGGAGATGGGCTCGCCGTCGGTTGAAGCCCAGAGCACCAGCCCTGAAGCTCAACCTGCTGCCGATAAGTCTGCTGAACAGGAAAAGCCAGCCGAAAGCGCCACCACGGAGGAGGAGACCAAAGAGAAGAAGTCGACACCCGATGGCACAGATGATGGCCAAAAGTCGACCGGGCAGCCACAGAAGGAACGCAATGGAGCATCGACCAGGAAGAGATCGCAGTCTGCAGCAGGACTGCCAGAAGGGGCAGATGAAGAGAATACGGCGGAAAAGCGCAGCAAGCGTGTCCGGCGACGGGAAACGCTTCAGGCCGAGGAGGCAACTGATCCAAGCACTCTGATTGCGAATCAGTTGCAGCCCTACCAGGGCGCTGACCAGAATCTGTTCAAGATGACCAAGAGCGTTCTGGAGAACCTGGGCGTGGAGGATAAATCCGCATTGGATTTCATCACTGAGCTCATCGAATCTTGTGCCACTGAAGACCGGCCCAGTAAGGTTACCCAGCTCGCGGCCAAGGATCTGCGGGATGTCATCGTTCACTTCCGCGAGGAGGTTGCCAGAGCGCTTCTCAACAAGAATGAGCAAGCAAGCCTGGGCCTGTCGTCCTTCCTGGAGCACGCAAAGACGGGCTCACAAGACCAGACATCTACGCCGCGGTTTGACGAGGCCCAAGGCCTCAAAGCATTTGCCAGGAAGATTGGGGGCTGCAGATCCTGGATGACAGGCGAGGACGTCGCGTTTGAATGGGTGAGAGCCATCAGCTACAGCTACACCACATCGAAATGGTCCGACCAGATGAAGATATCCGTGGTCCAGATGCTCAATCGAGTGGACTCTGCACTGTACCAGAGAATCACTGATGAGATGGAACTTGCCACTGGCTCCGCCGAAAAGCTGGCTCAACTTGAGACCATCGTGCCGATGCTTTTCGAGCTTCACATCGACATCTACGAGCGAATCACCAACCCTAGCAGTGTTGTGGATTACGCTACCAGGATGGAGACGAAATACCGGTTGGGACGATGGCTTGACGTCGCCTCTGCCTATGTTCGGTTGCTGGACCGCCCCTCGAATGATGCACTTTCGGCACGTTTCTTGTGGGCTTCGGTTCTCGTCTCGTCGCTCTCGGATAATCCAGTGCGAGAGCACATCCTCCTCATGTGGACATCTCTCCGAGACTACTTGGCGGACGAGGAGGTGCCGATCCTATCACTCCCGAACAATGTGGTGATGCCAACAATTTCCCCGGCTGCTGCCGATCGAGAAATCTCCAAGCTTACGACCATGGATTTCTTCCTCGGGCTCTTCCAAGACGACATGGAGAACCCCGTTCACGTCATCGAGACGTTGGAGCCAGTGCTTAATCCATCATCGGTCTTCGCACCAACCAAGGAAGCCAGCGCAGAACCTGCCGAGGATGACGATGCCAGCTCCGACGAAAAGCACCAAAAGCCAATCTCTGACTGCGCAAGCCAGGGTCTGCAAGATCTCTGGAAGTTCCTCCACAACAGCAGCACTGAGTTGAGGCTGTTCCTCTGGTCTCGCCTGGGAGACGCGTACGATGCCATCAAGTACACAACAAAGAAGTTTTCTTGTTGCCTCAAAAGCATCGAGTTGATTGTCTCCTCTCTTGAGAGCGAGACATATGCGAAAACCTCCCCCGAGTCCCGAAAGCTGCTCTTTATGCGGACCCTCAAGTCTCTGGATGAGCTGCTCATTCAGGCCCTGTTTTCTGCTCTGAATGACAGCAATGCATTCGAGATAATCGACGACGACCACATCAAGTCCACCTCGACAGCAATTGCCAAGGTGAGCTGTTTACTCCATGTGGCTGCTCTTTGCGAGGACGAGTTTCGGATCGGGATCCGGCCTGCACCATCGGGCAACGCGGCGACGAACTCTGCTTTCCAGTCACTCAGGAATAAGCTCCGAGAGATGCAAGTTCGGGCGTGGTGTCTTCAATACACCATGTTCAAAGCTGCAATCAACGAGGAGAATTGTATCATCGGTCCAGAGAATGACCTTGCCGACTATCTTGCCGCGGTTCATCAAGTCATTGGCATCCGCAAGTTCTGCAAGGCGTCAAACAAGATCTTCCTCAAGGTGATGCGGGTTGAGCTTCTCAAGCTCAAGAACATCGAGAACTGGGAAGACTACCTGGGACAGGTGCTCTATGACCTGCACGGCCTGAAGCTTGGTGCTGGGGTGTGGGAGGTCCAGGACCATGCCTGCCCACCGGAGAAGCTTGAGAAGCGGCAGACGATGCAGCTCGTCGAGAGGATCACCATTCTCGCCAATCGCATGCCGATGAAGGATCTTTTGAAGTCGGACCTCAAGACAACGATCGATCACATGCAGCAGACCATTGGACAGACCAAGTCGACGCCTCAGATGTATCACAACTTGCGGAACTTTACCGAATACTTGAAGAAGCCGATCCATCCTCTCCGCCTCTACCAGGCTCTCCTCGGGGACGTCTCTGTAGACGCAGTGTCGGTCAATACCCCCGAAACCGCCCTCGCGAGACATGGCTGGTTCTTCTTGCTCGGAATGATGGCCTTAACAAAGTTCAAGGGCGTCGACCTGAACCGTCGCCAAACGCCTGGTGCAACCGACGATCTGCGTATTGGGGCGACGTTTCTGCGACTCCAGCTGCAGTTCACCTCGGACAGATGGGATGCGTGGTTTCGCTTGGCCGAATGCTTCGACTATGAACTGGATGAGGCGGTTCTGTGGACCGCCGACAAGATGAATAAGGATCGTGCTGAGCTTGTCAAGTTCCAGCGCAATGCCATTCATTGCTACACTTTGGCCCTTTCGCACTCGCGAAACGTGGATGTCGAGACCCACGATGGCGATCCCCTCCATGACCTCTACCACAAGTTTGCGATGCGGCTGTATGCCTCAAGCCGGGAGCCTTTTGCGATGGAGCCGTTCCAGCACTCTGATCAGGAGAGGTTCTTTATCGAGAATATGGGTGCAGGGACGTTCAAGAGGATTCTTCATGATCAGATGAAGGAATACAAGGTCTGGAAATTTGCTGCCAAGCTGTTCAGAATGGCGATGAAACGGAAGCCTACGGACTGGAAGTGAGTATTGACTGCAACGGTTGGTGATCCCAGCTAATGAGAATAGGAACCCCTACATGCTGGCCAAATGCTACTGGAAAATGTACCAGACTCCAGACGACCAACTTGATTCTAAGGACATTAGTGCAAAGATCAGCCTGGAGACGCTCTTGGAAACTCTGAAGAAGGCAGTCAAGGTCGCACACAATGCTCGGAGATCTCGAAGCAGCGACCCGATCCTTGAGCCGCACTACAAGATTGTGTCTATTCTGCACAAGTTGGTGACGCGAGGGGATTTGCCATCTTCCGACGCCGCCGCGATCCTGTCGGATCAGCCGTTTGGCTTGGTTGTCAACCCTGATGACCACTTCGCATCCTTCTCCGAGCCGGAAGATTGGGAGGAGTATATTATTCGCAACTTGAACAAGCTGAGGGACAAGGACAAGTCCAACTGGCATCACCGAATCATCATGAGACACGCGCGGATCTTATTCGACGAGGGGACCCAGGTGCAGCACAGCGATAGTAACGTCGAGGCAAGGGCCGCATTCGCCATTCTGCGGGAGAGCATGGTGACAAAGACGATGGTCATGAACGTGTGGAAATGCGATGCGGAGAGACCGGGTCGACACCACGTTTACACGGAGCAGTACGTCCGCTTCATGACAAAGCTTCTGGTCATCATGGCCGACCGCAGCAACATGGAGCAGCTGCTGAGGAGGCTCCGCAAGAAGGGAGCCGACTTTTACCACTTCACCGACCTGTGGCAGTCATGCTGCATGGCCTATCTCAAGCTGCTGCGGCAAGGATACCGCGTGTCTCCGGTCGTGGACGATGCGTTCAAGGCGCTGTCGAGCGAGGAGTTTGAGATCTTTGGAGAGAGGATCGCGGACTGGGCCGCAAGCGATGGTTCCGAGGTCCCGGTGTTCAACTGCATGAAGGAGGCGATCGAGCTGAAGAAACTCAACGCCAACCTTATGAAGGTTGCGCCTATCGATGACCTCCTCAACGACTGCTACTCCAAGATCTATTCCGAGATCGCCAAGACTCTGCCAGGTCCCGAGCCGAGCAAGGTCGTCGAGGAGCGACAGCACGCCAAGGAAGTGGCTGCGCAGCTCGAGGCGGCGCAGGCAGAAGCCAAGGCCAGCAGCTCGCTCACCAGCATCCTGAACCCGCCCAACGGCCAGGAGAGCATCACGGGCACGGCGACTCCGCTCGAGACGGAGAAGCAGGAGGCAGCTCCGCGGGCTAGACGGGCTGGCGTCAGGCGGCCTGATGTACTGCGCAAGGCCGAGCAGGCCGTCATTCGCGCTCTGGAAGCTCCCAAGTCGAGCAAGAGCCGGATTGGCAGCGTCTCGAGCGGGAAGCGTGGCAGCAACACGCCTAACTTGCCGGCCAGCGATGCTGGCAGCGATGAGGAGGGCCCTGATGCGCAGGTCAGGCGAGAAGCTGGGGAGGATGTCGATGTGGACATGAAGGACGCTGAAGAGGCCGAAGAGGCTGAGGAGGCTGAAGAAGCCGAAGAAGAGCATGAGGAAGAGGCTGTCGAGGAGGACGTTGCTGATGAAAAGACGGCCAAGGAAGACGCCGAGAGCGAGCCGGGCAGCATACATGACTCGGCGGATGACGAGAGCGACCTGAGCGACGTACCTGAAGGGTACGACGAGGAGATGCCGCCGGGTCTCATGTTTCCCAATCTCGGACGGCACTCTGAGAGCGTCGATTCTAGCGGAGAAGACGCGGATAGCGAGAGTGAAGGTGATGAGGAAGCGGAGGAGAGCGACGGCGAAGAAGAAGCCGAGGAGGCGGAGGAGGAAGAAGAGGAAGAGGACGGTCACGAGAATGAGGATACGGAGATGGCGGAGGCGGAGGAGGATACTGTTCATGCGGCGACGGGGGAGGTTACGCCGGAGCCGGGACATGATTCTGATTAAGGCGTTAGGGGATGAAATGATTGTATAGTATTGAAGGGCACGGAACTTGGCGTTGAGGCGAGGTTGGAATAGAGGCTCAGATGGACTTGAATGAGGAATTTTTGATGTTGAACTATTGAGTTGAGCAAGTCGGTCGAGCTGGATCACAGCGTTTGATCGATACCCATGATGAGATGTAGTTCATGGGGAGGATTCCACGTGATCGCGATATTAGTCAAGTCGCCATTCGCAACCTCTTCACGCTGACATCTCACTCATCCACGTACAAACATTGCTCGGTTCCATTTTGTTGTTTTAATATCGCGGTTATTATGGTCAACCATGGTGTATCCAGAGGGTGTGAAACGTGCAAGAAGCGCCGGAAAAAGGCAAGTAAATGTCTTTCTGCAAAGCGCAAGTTGGCTAATTCGACGGCAGTGCGACGAGACACGTCCTGTAAGACAAGAACCATTTACATGACTCCCGGTTTCTATCCAGAAACTCACACCCCAGGCCTGCACCCGCTGCGTCAAATCCCGCCGCATCTGCCCCGGCTACAAGGACGAATCCACCCTCATCTTCCGCCACTACGCTCCCACTCCACGCATAACCTACCGCTCCCCCATCTGCTGGTGGTCCCCCGAGGTGTCGGACTCGCAGCTTGAGGCCTCGGCGCTGGGAATCTTCACGGCCGAGTTCGTCGTCGAGTCGCGCGACAGGCGGCACTCGCGGGGGTTCCTCGACGGGATGCAGGCGCTCCTGGGGAGAGTTGACGCGCAGAGCGGGTTGGCGAGGGCGGCGAGGGCGCTGGTGCTGGCGTCTGTTGCGAATAGGACGGGGAGGGAGAGTCTGAGGGAGGTGGCGAGGAGGCAGTATGGGGAGCTGCTGGGGTGGTTTGGGGAGAGGTTGAGGGGGGAGGGGGATGGGGCGTCGATTGAGAGTTTGTATACGGCTGTTCTGTTTGGGTTCTTTGAGGTACGTGGCTTTCCGTGAGGATGAGGAAATTCTAACTGGCTAGATTATTGCGAGTAGTGAGATGGTGATGCGGCATGTTGCGCATGNGGCTGTTCTGTTTGGGTTCTTTGAGGTACGTGGCTTTCCGTGAGGATGAGGAAATTCTAACTGGCTAGATTATTGCGAGTAGTGAGATGGTGATGCGGCATGTTGCGCATGTGAGGGGGGTGTGTGCCATCTTGAAGGGTGGTGTTGTGCCGTTTGACCTCACCAAGGGGGTGCAGTTTGTCTCTCTGGGGAATCCTCTAGTCCTCAGAAGCCCTGTAGTAAGTACAACCTGGAAAAGGAACCGAGAATTTACGTCTAATAGCTTCAAGGGCGCTCAAGCAGGAGCAGGCCTCCTCTGCGTCCCCTTCAAGGACGGCCGCCTCCAGAGCCTGGACTCGACGCTCATCAAGTTTGCCCAGATATTTGGTCGCGCGGAGAACCTCTTGCCCCAGGACTCGCCGTCAGAAGAGGAGCTTCTTCAGCTGGAGCGGGATGCTCTGGCTCTTGATGAGGAGTTCAAAGCGTGGGGGACCTTTGACCATGGGCTTTGGACGCCGGAGACGGTGGGTGTTGTTCGTGCTGAGGCGTCGGAGGCGTCGGGATGTGCTTACTGCTGTGAGGGGAAAGTGCACAAGTACTTTGACTGTGAGTGAGGCTGAAGTCCTGGTGACGATGACTGACGAGGGCAGATTATGTCGCTGCCGTGTGGAATACCTGGCGAAAGGCTCAATTGGTGCACATGGATGTCATTGCCAGACTGGCGAGGATTCTTTCAAGGACAGAGACAATCCCTGAATATGAAGACAGAGCAAGCGTCTTGGTCAACGACATCAAAGCCTCGATCCCGTATCATCTCTCCGCAGACGTAGAAGAGTACTTTCGCCTCGCCGACGCGGGAGCACCCTTCATACCCCCCAACCGACCCGTCGGCGGCCTTCTCCTCTTACATCCCCTCTACGCCGCGGCGAGGTGCACGATTACTCCGCTGGCTGACAGGATGCACTTTGGGGAGACGCTGCGGTGGGTAGGGGGGTACATGGGCATTGGGCAGGCGACGCTGCTGGCCGAGTCGCTGCGGTCGGGGGTGGATGATTTCCAAGCTGTGAGGGCGCCTGAGCTGCCGTTTATGGAGTTTTCGGAGGGGCATGTGTTGATTTGGGCTGGGATGATGCTTGAGCCTACGGGGGAGGGTCTTAGTTAGATGAGGAGGTTTGTTTCCCCCATTGTACTGGTTGCTCCGACGATAATCTATAGACTATCTATTCAGCATTTGGGGCAACAACTGTGTAGTTCCTCCAGCCGCCATGCTTGGCCGCATGCTCAACCGCTTCCTGATGCTCTTCCAGCCCAAAGACAGCCACCTCGGTGCCGCTCTCAGCACCAATCTTGAGGCTCCCGCTCTCAATCATGTTGATCAGTCTGCTCAGCGTCTCCCGCTCATACATCCACTTGCCCATGATCCTAAGGTCCTTGTGCACGATGAAATTGTACGGAATCTCGAGGTGCGACGGTGTACCTCCACTCAAGGCGACCCTTCCCTTCCTCTTCAGTGCGCCCGCCGCAGCCGCGAGGAAAGGGGCCGACTTGAGAGAGCCAGGAGTCCAGTCGTTGACGACATCTGCGCCCGAGCCGTTGGGTGTGGCTCGCAGTATTGCCGCCGCGTCGACGTCGTTATCCCCCGTCATGACGACGTAGTTAAGCCGCGGGTGGCTACCCAGCTTTTCCTTCATGGCTGCGAGTTTGTCCTCTGATCGTCCGAGGGCGATGACGTATGCGCCCAAGACGAGGGCTATCTCTACGGCGAGGCCGCTGAATGAGCCGCCTGAAGGTCCGATAACGACCGTCTCCGCGACCTTGACGTCTGCTGCCTCCATGATGGCCCCCGCCGCGACACTGTAGTGCGCTATGCTTTGAAGTATGGACGGAGTGTATCCTAGTTCATGAACTAGACGCTTCTCATCCAGGATGTAAACGTTTTCTAGCGGGACTCTCTGGTACTGCTGCAATGACCCATCGCGCGACTCCCCCTGCATGAACTTCTGGCCTCTTGGACCTTCACCTCCGTGATGCCCCGCCATGATCATCACGCCGGGGTCATCCCGCCCGCGGATCGTGGCGTCCACGTAGACGAGGTTTCCGGGCTGGAGGAGCACAGCATCTGGACCTACGGCGTGGACGCGGCCGATGGCGTTGGGGTTCGGGACCAGGGGGAGGGAGAGGTTGAGCTGGGGGAGTGCGACGGAGTGGACGAGATGCGTGTAGGGGACGATGGGGGTGGCGAGGATGCGGATGAGGGCTGTTCCTGGGGAAGGAGGAGAAAGGGGGGGTGGGGGGTGGAGAGGGTAGTGATTGAGAGGGGGGATTGGAAGCTGGAGAGCCAGAGGGCTTTGTTGAACATGGTGGATGGGAGGATGTGGTTGGCTTGCATGTTGAGTGTGTTTCTGCGACGGTATATAAGTCAACTTGAGGCTCGGCGGTTCGGTCTATAGGAAGGATCCGAACCGCCGGGTGGACCGATATTAGATCTCGCTGTCCTAAATTCTGCATGATCTTGACGATCATATCAGTTATCCCTGCATTATGGAGAATATTACAGCCACGACCCTGTTTCAGTGACTGGGATCGTCATGTATATTTGGACCCTCAGTGCCTGGTGGAAAGAGAATACCGGAATTACAAATGGGAACTCTCTAAGATGCTCCTGGGATATTACTAAAATTATCTAACAAAAGAACGAAGTATTTATAATCTCTTATGGTATTATCTTCTCATTTATTAGATATTATATAAATTACAGGATCCTGCGGCCTGATGCATGTTACCTGTGGCAGGAGAAAAGAAGCCTACAGCCAAAGGCTGTCAAACCGACCCTCTAAGCTTCGCTCAGCTCGATACTATAAGTAAGGAAACCTGGGAGGGTATTGAGCGAGCTGTTGCGGATCATCCTCCTAAGCCGAGTGAGCTCTGTTCCTCTGAGGCGTTGGAGCTTGACAAAGAGGTCATCATCGAATACCTTATTGTTGCGGTATCGGTTTGCAGCGCGAGTTTGAATCGCCTGCTGCACGTCGGCCCGTCGGAATTGCATTTTGATAGGATCGTTTGTGTGGTGGTGGTTGCTGTTGCTTGAGGGTCTTCTGCTGAAGATTGCATTGGCTGGGAGCTGGCGTTATTGTCGTTTCCATTCTAGCACCAGCACCGCCTGTTTGCACGATGACGCTCAAAAGGCTCGCACTGAGTGATGTTTCGCGAAAGCTGGACATGGTGTCTGGATCTGGTAAAGCTGACTCGGGGTGTACGGAATCAGGACGAGCTTGTAGGTAAAGTAGCTGAACTTGAGTAGAAGGTAGAATAAAACACGACGCAGTTTGTACTGAATCGTGACGAGCTTTTAGAGCTCCCTTGTACCCTCTTGTCGGCCAGAACTCTGCGGTTGGGTAGCTGGAGATTCTACTGTATAATTAAGGACGCTTCTGTTCTATAAATCTGAAATCAGACTTGTCAGCGTCCCTTAATTCGCCCTGGATTGAAAAAGTCGTATCCATTTGTTTGACACCCTCGGTAACGTCCAATGTGGTTTCACAACATGTCTAAAACACCATGGTACCCCCTTTGCGGGCATAAGGCTCTTCCAGTGGTACTCGCTAGTGAAGAAAGAGCAGACAACTCTGCTGTGGAGAGCTGCGGCAAGTTCAAGTCTCTGGCAAATGATTACCCAAGCAAGTACTTGGAGGATGAGGAGCCTTCGTAGCCGATCTGGGAGGGATCGCCAGGTGCCTACTCGATAGTAAATTAACAAGTTGACCGGTTTCAGGATGCAGATGACAGAGGCGAGGAACGTGCTGCTTGGCTGGTTTAATTTGGTCGTTGGATAGGAACCCTGACACCGGGAGATGACTTCCCATTCCTTTGGCGAGGAAGCTGGATCCTCGTAACCGAGTGATGGTGTTGGGTCATAGCCAGCATAGCTTGCCTGTGGCATTGATGAAAAGTCCAAGTCAAAACCAGGAGTGCAAGGCGTATCGCCAGCACGAGATCAAGTCAGGACTCAAGTAGCCAGTCGAAAGTATATTCAAACCTAAAAAGGTCGGAGAGAATCAAAAGGAACCCTTCCAGAAGGACTCGGTATATGCTACACTTCCATGTCTTCAGTACTTCACAAGACCACAGAAAACTAGCAACAGGCCTACTCATCGACAAAGATGTCGTCCTGAGCGCCGTCCATGAAGCCCATGCGCTGGTTATAAGTCGGGGTCTTGCCCTCAGGAGGAAACACGTTGTTGCCCTCAGCCTCTGCACATCAAGTCAGTCTTTTTCCTTTCGTGTTTCAGGCCTTGTACTTACGGTTCCAGGCCATCATCTGCTTGGGCCCGGGGACACACTTGGTAGGGTTGTCCCGGCACCAGACGGGGGGCTTGGGAGTGCCGAGCTTCTTGGTGGACGTGCTGCCCGTGACCTTGCACCGGTGGTTCTGCATGTACATGTTGGGCTGGCCGCCTAAGGATGTCAGTTACAACTCTACCAGTCAGGAGCCAGAACTCACAGCCATCGGGAATCCAGAGCCAGGCGCAGTAGCAGCCCTCCTCGGGACAGGCGGGCAAGTCGGCGGGAACGTCGTACCAAGTCTTGCGGAAGAAGGGGGAGCTGTCCAAGTCAGTGGAACTCTTGTCAGAAGGAAAGAGGACGTACTAGTATCGCACGGAAAAGACAACCAGGTTCTCCATGGTAACCTTCTTGATGTCGCTCTCATACGAGATGGCCCACGCCGTCCCACCCGTCGTCTCGATACTGCGCGTGTGCAACTCGCCGCCGGAGCCATCACCACCATCCATAAGACATCCAGGCGGGTTTCCTGGCCCCCTCCACGGCATGGAGCGGTTCTTGCCATCCTGCCAGTCGGTGGTGAGCGAGCCGTCGTACGACAGCGTCGTGAAGGCGCGGTTGTTGGCCAGCTCCGTCATGAAGGACTTTCCGGCCGGGAGCTCGAGGAACTCGCCGTCGGGGGGAGGCACGAGGTCGCAGCCGCGGTCGGCCTGCATCCACCACTTTTCCTTGGGGAGGTCGTAGAGGGGGTCGACGGCGAGGTTTGTGTTTGGGCTGTCGACGGAAGAGTCGTTGCCGCCCTGGGAGCATTAGGGTCGTGTAGTTACAATAGGGTTTTGGGTGGTTACCTTGCAGTACATGCCCTTGTTCCAGGAGGCGATGTGGGCGCTCGCAGAGGCCGCGAGGGAGAGGAGGATAGTCGAGGTGAGCATGTTGAAGATGGAATTCAAAGAGAGTGAGAAGGTTATCAATGAAAGGACGATGCAACTAGGCATCTAAGAAACGAATGAATAGAATAAAAGTGGTGATACTAAAGGGCTGGACTCAGCAATGCCAGGCCATCATCTATATACCTTCCCAGGACCCACGAGTTGCTTCTTCATGCTTCTTGATTCGGCATCGTCGGACACAGAGCCCCCTTCATCTCAGCTCTGCAAAACCAAACATTAACAAACCCGGGAGCGGCCGCCCCCAAAAGACAGGGATTGACAGACGCCAAAGCGTGGAGATGAAACGAGCTGATCCCATGGACCCGCTGGCGGCCATTCAGAGCCTGTGTCAAACAATGATCTTCTGCATCCTTGTCTGAAGCGGCCGCCTGGCTGGGACGTTTTTTTACTCGGCGGATTTGCAGCTGGGGTTGCGTTGCCCAGAGTCTTGGGGAATGTTTCAAGCAGATGAGGGTTGTCGCGGCTAGCTACACGCGGCGTGCAGATGAAATGACAGGGACGAGAAGGCATGGATGCTGGGGGGAGATGTGTTATTAATAATTGCCCGATTGAGGATGACGGTAGGGCTGAGTTGGGAATTACTAACGCCAGAGGCCGGTCTAGTGAGGATGGGTCAGCAGAGGGTGTTGACGGGTAGATTACAGCGAGGATGGGTCAGCTTCGATGGCCCATGCAGTTGGCACTTGGGAAACACCACGGATTACCGAGAACTGGTTGACATTGAGAAACACTTGTAATACCTCTAAAGACATGAAACCACCGTCAAGACCTTAACTGAACTTTTCTAACCTCAACGTCGAATCGTCAAGCATCTAACCCTCCTCCCTGTCCATGTCGTCCCTCCTCCGCTTGCCATCCTTCTTCCCCCGCCTGCCCTTGAGCGTACTGCCCTTCTTCCCCCTCTCCTCGGTGAACGACTTCATCTCGATCCTCGCGTGCCGCTGCGCCTCCTCGATGCGGGGCTGGAACGTCATCACCTCCTCCTTCTCCGTCGGGTACTCCTGGAGCTTCTTGCCGAGCGCCGCCTCGATGCGCAGGTAGATCTCGACGTCGTACTGCGTCACCAGGCTGATGGCCACGCCCGACTTGCCAGCACGGGCGGTTCGTCCGACACGGTGGATGTACGTCTTGGAGTCTTGCGGGAGGTCATAGTTGAGCACGACGTCGACCTTGGGAATGTCGAGACCACGCGCCGCCACGTCGGTGGCGACGAGGATGTCGCGCGACCCGGCGCGGAACTTGTTGAGGGCGCCGAGGCGTGCCGTCTGCGAGAGCTGGCCGTGGAGCGGGATAGCGCCAAAGCCCAGCGCCCGCAGCAGGATGGAGAGGCGCTGCGTCTCCCACACCGTGCGGGTGAAGACGATGGTGGACTGCCCCGCGTGCTCGTTGACCATGTAGATTAGGTACGTGTCCTTTTGCGGGTGTGGGATGAACACGTAGTGCTGCAGGAGGGTCGACACCGTCTGGTACTTGTTGGAGCTGATGCTCACGCGGACGGGGTCCCTCAGACTGGCTCGCTGCAGACTCTCGATCTTGGAGCTGATGGTCGCAGAGAAGAGGTACGTGCGCCGCTCGCGAGGGACAAACTTGAGGATCTTGTCGATGCTGGGGCCAAAGTCCATGTCCAGCAGCCGGTCCGCCTCGTCCATGATGAGGTACTTGAGCGTCCGCAGCGAGAAGCCCTTTGTCTTCTCGAGGTGGTCCACCAGTCTACCGGGAGTAGCAACGATGATGTGCGGCTTCTTGCCGAGGGCAATCGACTGCGGGACCATGTCCAGGCCACCGACGATGACGGCGCATCGCAGCGAGATGAGCGAGCCCAGCGCCTCGAACGCCTGGCCGATCTGGGTCGCCAGCTCACGGGTCGGGGCGAGGACGAGGCCAAACAGCGGCTGGGGCTTGTCGAGAAGGGCCTGCAGGACTGGGAGGGCGAAGGCGGCTGTCTTTCCGCTACCGGTCTCTGCGAGGCCGATGATGTCGCGGCCCTCGAGGGCGACCGGGATGGACTTTTCCTGGATCGGCGTGGGGTGCTTGTAGTTGAGGGCCGCGCAGGCTTCGCATAGGGAGTCGACGATGCCCTGGATGGGATTAGCTGCTGTTGTTGCACAGAAACATTCGAGAAGTCATACCAGGTCCTTGAAGGTCTTTTTGGGAGCATCCACCGTCGTCTCCTCAGCGGAGGGCTCCTCTAGAGTGGCAGACTCCTCCTCAGATTCCTCATCGCTGGAAGGCTCAGGAGCTGCCTTTGCAGGGGGGGCCTCGACAGCGACCTTTTTCTTCTTGGGCACATCGTGCGCGATCTTTCTTCGTTTTGCGCTGTTCATCTTGGCGATTTGTGTGGTTTGTGTAAGTTTTCGAGTCGAAACTCTCCGTCGACCTCGAGAGAGAAGGTCGGCATTGGAAAATTTTAGTGGGGTCGTTCCTTATCGCACGTGCGCTAATCTTATCGCGATCCCCGCCAAACTTTTTTTTCTGTTCTGCTGCGATTTGCGACGGGTCCTGCAGCTTTCCAAAGTCCGATTTTCTTCAACTTCAACAGAACCAATTCACCATGGCGCGCAAACGAACAAAGAAGAGAACCCATATCGGTGCGGATAACCCAGAGACGGACGCTGCCGGCCATGCCTCGGCACGCGACCCCAAGAGCATGGTCATCCGAATTGGCGCTGGCGAAGTCGGTTCCAGCGTCAGCCAGCTTGCGGCCGATGTGCGAAAGGTCATGGAGCCTGGGACGGCCAGCCGGCTGAAGGAGAGACGGGGGAACAGGCTGAGGGACTACGCTGTCATGTGTGGACCGCTCGGCGTCACGCATCTTCTCCTGTTTTCACGGTCGGAGAACGGAAACACCAACCTGCGAGTCGCCCTGACGCCCCGAGGACCGACGATGAACTTTCGAGTCGAGAAGTATTCGCTGTGCAAGGACGTGCAGCGGGCGCAGAAGCATCCTAAGGGTGGCGGCAAGGAGTTCATCACTCCTCCTCTGGTAAGAAGCTGAACAATTCCGGTGGTCGTCTCCGCTAACCTTCCAGCTCGTCATGAACAACTTCACCCGCCCCGACTCGGATTCCAAGTCCAAAGTCCCCAAACACCTCGAATCCCTCGCCACGACCGTCTTCCAGTCCCTCTTCCCCCCCATCAACCCACAGGCCACGCCCCTCAAGTCGATCCGACGAGTGCTCCTCCTGAACCGCGAGCAGTCGGACGAGGACGACGGCTCCTTCATCCTCAACTTCCGGCACTACGCCATCACGACAAAGTCCACTACTGTCTCGAAGCCCCTGCGGAGGCTCAACGCGGCCGAGCAGTTCCTGTCCTCAAAGACGAGCCGGAAGGGCAAGATGCCCAACCTGGGGAAGCTGGAGGACGTGGCGGATTTCTTGATTGGTGGCGAGAACGGCGACGGGTACATGACGGATGCGACGAGCGGGAGCGAGCTCGACACGGATGCCGAGGTCGAGGTCCTGGACTCGACGACGAGAAAGGTCCTGTCCGCCAAGGCGAGACAAGCAGCAGCGGCCCAGCAAGACGCGGAGCCACAGGTCGAAGAGGAGAACGTGGAGCGCCGCGCGGTGAAGCTAGTGGAGCTGGGGCCCCGGATGCGTCTGCGGTTGACAAAGGTCGAGGAGGGGCTCTGCTCGGGCAAGGTCATGTGGCACGAGTACGTGCACAAGTCCAAGGAGGAGATCAAGGAGCTGGAGAAGCGGTGGGAGAAGCGAAGGCAGGAGAAGGAGGCTCGGCGAAAGGAGCAAAAGGCCAATGTGGAGAAGAAGAAGGCGGCCAAGGGGAAGAATGGCAAGGATGGGGATGATGATGATGACGAGTTTGACTACATGGATGTGGACGAGTTTGACAGCGAGGGCCTGATGGGGGATGCAGAGTACAAGGTCAATGAGAAGATGGAGGAGGATGGCGAGTGGGAGGACGAGGAGGAGGAGATTGCGAATAGCTGAAAGGCGTGTTTTTTGCTGTTTGGGGATTAAACGGTTGCGGTTTCGGCGTTATACCTTTCATCTGGGTGTATAGGCAATGAATACCTTGATTCTGTTGAATGAAGTTGCCTCTGATCCCGTCGGCGATGTTTACCAATTGGCACGTCGGGGTGACTCCCAGATGACCATCAAAAGTGAGGAGCCCAAAAGGGATAGTCAACAGCAAGGCCTAAGTCCATTGTTAACCATGTCCAGACCCGAGGCATTGATGAGAAACCTGGTGTTGGTGTAGAGTAGCACAACTTCACCCGACATCTGTCAGTTGACAGCTGTCGTCGCTCAAGTGTAGGGTAAGCCACCCTGCAGGTCCTCGACAACTCATCAACCCTCCAATCCATCATCCACGCAACCACTAATCAGCCTGAATTCCTCCAGGTCCCATCTATCTCACCTCCTGACTCATTTGGTCCTCACGAGACCATCCATCCCCCATCACCTCGCGTGACCCCATCTGAGACCCTCGTCCTCCGATCCTTGTCGAGTTGTCGTGCCAACTGTGTAACCCAAGATCCGTCCAACATTACGCAGCTCGCCGCACGCCTCGAGATCATTCCAATTATCATCAGTCATGTTTCGCACATCTGCAAGGACCTTGCGGGTTCCGACATCGTCGCTCAAGCGAGCGCCTACGCGTCTGCGCTTCTCAACTGAAGCTTCTCGTGCGTCCACCTCCAGCAGCGCCAGATACGCGTGGCCAGCTGCCGCCGCAGTGGGTGTCGGAGCGGGCGTCTATTTCTTCAGCAAGGACAAGGCACCCTCTCCCGCCTTAAATACACGCAATGTCCCTACGCTGAAGGAGGCTCCTTCTGAGGATGGCATCTCTGTCGACTCGCCCGTCAAGCCGCTGAGTTTGGAGGCCGCGAATGCCAAGCTCCGTGAGGACGTTCACAGCTTTGTATTTGAGGGCAGGGAGGGCGTCAAGGGCCGGGTAGACGTTGCTCGGGTGTCGAGCAATAACCCCATTGAGGATGATTGGGATCTCAGGGTTGGGAGGGGGATTGATGGGGCTCGGACTCTGTACTCTGGCGTCTACGATGGGCATGCGTGAGTGACCATGTGATCTTGGGGTTTAATGAATGTGTGCTAATCTGGATCCAAGTGGCTGGGCAACTTCACAGGTGCTGAGGGAGGCTCTGGTCCCGTACGTCTCGGGCGCGTTGTCACAGATTACGGCGTCTAGCTCTGATGAATTGGTCGACGACGCGATCAAGAAGGCCTTTGTTCGTCTGGATGACCGCATCTTTAAGATCGCTGCCGATGCTGTCAAAAGCGGTCGTGAAGCGGGCTCTGCAGAGGTCATCTCGGCCATCGCCCCCGCCATCGCCGGCTCCTGCGCCCTCCTCTCTATCTACGACCCTCGCTCCTCCACTCTCAGAACCGCCGTCGCTGGAGATTCCCGCGCTGTCCGTGGTGCCTGGTCGTCGGAAGCAGGCAAGTACGAGGCCGATGTTCTAAGCAAGGACCAGACTGGCTTCAACCAAGACGAGGTGGACCGCCTTGATAAAGAGCACCCCGGCGAGAAGGACGACATCCTCAACCCCGATACAGGACGCCTCCTGGGCATGGCTATCACGAGAGCATTCGGCGACCACCGCTGGAAGTGGTCAGAGGAGCTCATCCGCTCAGCCTACGACGACTTCTACGGCACCCCCCTGAGGCCTAAGTACAAGACTCCTCCCTACATGACGGCCCGCCCAGAGGTCACGACGCGAAAAGTCCAGACGGAGGACTTTGTGATCCTCGCCTCCGACGGCCTTTGGGACTGCATCAGCAACGACGACGCCGTGGCGTGCGTGTCGCGGTGGCTCGCGGCCAAGAAGGCGGGCAAGCCCGAGTCGTTCCAGGAGGTCAAGCTGGAGGAGGGGCTTGGGTCCGGGTGGAGGGGTAAGCCGGAGTACTTTGCGATCGAGGACTTGGACAGCGCGGCGGTGTGTCTTGTTAAGAATGCGCTTGGGGGGTCGAGGAGGGGGTTGTTTCTGGGGGCGGTGACGGCGTATGCGCCGTTGAGTAGGAGTGTGAGGGATGATATGACGGTGCAGGTCATATTCTTTAGGGATCCTTATGAGAGGAAGTGAGGGGGATTAGAGGAGAGTGGTGTTGGATGTAGAGGTCTATGAGGTGAGGTTTAGGGAGGTGACTACGGATTCTTCAGAGGTTTAGGCATCCAGATGAGATTGGGCCCAGAGATGGGAGATGACTACGGATTCTTCAGAGGTTTACGCATTCGAATGTAAATAAGTTCCTGCCTCCCCTGCGTAAAGGCTTTTACCTTGCCATAAAGAACATGAGAGCCGAGTAGGCTACAAGGCTGCACCCATAGGCGCTAAAGACAACGAGCAACTGAAATTCAACGCTGGGTGGAGGAGCAAACCAGAAACTCATGGCAAAGCCCCCGCAGAGAACGAGAGGGAGCCCATATCTGCCAGCAGAGTGACCGAGGCACCGGGTTGCTCCCTTGAAACCCTCGCCAGTGATATGTGCCAGTATTGTCAAGTAGATGGCGACAGGTTGGGCAGAGAAGACCCAAGGCCAGAGTCTGGTCATTACTGCGATCCCACTTGCCACGGTAAAGAGCAAGGGCCAGGCGGCGCATATCTGCAGACACGCAATGAAACAAAGCGCTGGAGCCCATCTTGCCTCGTAGTAGTTGCGTAGTAGCCACGGTGGTTCTTCGTCGCCTGAACCTATATCCATCTGCTGAGCGGTGTCGGTAGCTGTTTCGAGGTCAATATCCCGAGGTGCTGGCCCGGGGAGCGACAATGTGCTTTCACTGGTAGGAGCACAGGCCTGGTATTCTGAGCCACGCACTGTCATACCCAGTCAGACAGAAGTCTGGCGGACTCGATAGGGGATACCACTCCGACGACTCACAGGCTTGCTCTTCCCTGGTTGTGCTGGTTGATGTTGCAGTAATCGAGGTTTCCACAAACGCCCCAATCACCAAGATCAATGGCCCGAGAAGCATGATGACGGGGAGGATCTGGCCGAATGCCCACTCGAACTCGTCGGAGGCCGATTCCGCAGAGGCTGAGTATTGAGGGTTGGAGAGATCTTTGACGGAAAAGGCGAGTCGTGGCCCAGGCGCTGGACATGAGCAGCCAGAAGACCTGCAAGGTGAGTCGACATGGGTTTCATCGGAGCTGGCAGAGGAACGCCTACCTCGGAAAGCACGGACGCGTAAATATCGGCGTGGAGTCGAATTAGAAGAAAGAGAGCCAGCCAAGGCTTGATGAATATCAGATCCCACTGTCTCTGGTTCAGCATCCGGAGACGACGCTTGGAGAATGCGCCGAGAGCATCCATGGCTTTGTTGCTTAGTTTCCGCCGCAGGTTCTGATGAAGACCGTTTGAGGCTGGGCGAAAGGCTCGCAGGACTCTGCTGGAGAAATTGAAAACGAGTAGAAGTATGATGATGATCATCGACTGGAAAGCCCCCGTGTTGCTGAGCCGTGTACAATTTGTATAAGGAACCAAGCATGCCTCCCTGAACATCTCCAGGCCTTGCCCAGGAGAGAAGAAGCATGCGGCTGGGGAATCTGGATTCGCGGCTGAGGCTTCGTTGTAAATCAATTAGCGCGCTGAAATCGAAATTGAAGAACCCTGTAGGAGCTATTGCTGCTAGTAGGAGACCTGTGACGATCAACATGAGGGCGAGCCGCCAGTTTCGACCCCGCGGGCGGTGGTGAAAGTAGCCCCGGAGCAGGGTGAGCCCGGAGAGGTGGGCAATGTTGGAGAGCCAGGCGAGGTATACGACGATGAGCCAGTGATATGCAGACAGGCCATCGCCATCCTCGAGGGAGGCGAAGCCGCTGATGAGGATCCCAAGCCCGGCCATCAGCTGGAGGTCGATGAACACCAGGACACACTGCGAAAGTTTAAGCATCTGAGCTTATAGAGCCTCATGTGACTTCCAACCTTTGTCATGGCTGGGTGAAGCGGCCTGTTGGTGCTGTGAGGCCGTCTTCCCCAGAGTCTGCGGATCGAGGTCAGCAGCATCGTGTCGATTGGATTTGGCTTGAACATCGCGGCCCCCTGCACCGTGGTCGGCTGAGGAGAGGCGTCGGCAAAAGGGTCGACGCTGGGGTCGAAGAAGAAGAGGTAGTATACGAGAATGATTACGATCATGAAACAAGTTGCCACACAGGATAATTTATATATTCAAACGAAACCCCTGCTATTTATTGCCATCCCAGCGAAGTCTTGACCGCTTCGAATCAAACCTCTTCTCGGCGGAGGCGCACGGATAAACCCGAGGACTCCAGAGAGCAGACAGGACCATTTGTAGCAAAACTTGTTGCTATTCGCGCGCATTTCAATTTCTGCTGTGTTGTGCCGAATCAGGCAGCGTTGGTCTCTAGGCTGCTCCCGAAGATGAAATTGTTTCCAGATATCGCCAGAAACATGAAACCAAGCCAGAGAAGGCCGTTTCTGTGAAAGAGTAAGTACTTGGAAGTGTCTTGGCCACATGAGACGCTACTAGAGAGGCACTTACACGCCGAGAATTCTGAACAATGCAATAGCCAGCATAAAGCGCGGACCAACGCGGCATTTTAGGCTGTGATCGCCATCGACGCAGGCTCTCTTTTTTGCTTTAAACCACACGAATAGACCCGTCGCTATCGGGCAAAGACAGAGATAGAAATACACGTACGGAGAGGCACTGTGTAGCCACTTCTTCGGGCCGCTAGTCGGAGGGGGTGGTTTTTCTCTGCGCGTTGAACGTGAATAAACCAGAATGACGAGGCAGATGAAGATGATGGGCACCTCGGTGGCGCTGGCGACAATGCCCACAAGCCTGGAAAGGTTATTGTTAAAGATAGACGAAACTAATGACTGGGTTGACATTGGAAGTTTATCGAGAACGTACACCGTGGCTGGAGCCTCGTGGAGAGGGACTCTTGTGATTGGCAACCAACAAAGCACCGCACTAATAGCCCAGGGTTGGAAAATAACTACGACGGATATCAGACCGTCAAGGAAACCCCTAAACCCGCGACGCGGCACATTTGTCCGAATCTCGGCCCTATCTGCCGGCCGGGGATTGTCCGCTTCGGGGTCGTCGTTGGTGGACGCTACTGATATTTGGTCGACTGGCGGCGCTGGCTCTCGGTTGAGCGGTGTGTTCAAGAAGGCCACCATCTCAGAATCGTCTGTACCTGGAGCCAGGGGTGCTTGTGCTTCCCAAGGGTTTGCCGTAGCTTGAGCCATGGCTTTGACAATTGGAGACTAGAGTAGAGGCGCGCGCAATTTGAAAGCGTGAAGACGAAGAAGCTGGGGACATGACATGGCAAGCTGCCAGCGTGAGTTTAAAAAGAATTATAAAATAATGTGACTGCAAGTCAGCCCTGTGAGGCTCGGGCAGGATGCCTCTTCGAGGGCCCCTATCTGCACTGCCAATCTCATGGCCAGTGGTCGAGATCTCAGCTGGTGAATCCTTGACCAGCTACAAGGCGTTCCGATATGAGGTCAGTATATTTCGAGTTTTAGGTACGCTAAGTGGCGTTCATGCCAATTTCCACATTTCTTCATTTTGGTGAAACGCCAGCATCTACTGTCACTCAGCTAGGCTGGATTTAAGCGAGTACACCCCAGTCGGGCGGAATTCCAAGTGTTTTGAAACAATCACTCCCGCCCGTGCTAGCTTGGTTTGGTCAAAGGAAGAGAGCTGGCCGGAAACCTCACAGGTGTAGTCGGAGACTGGATTTGCGGCGACAGGGATGATCATCACTCCAAACAAGGTCCGAGTTAGCATATGGAACGGTTCGAACGCGGGGTGGGTGCCCGGTGGATGCAAACGCTCTAAAACTCGAAGCACGGTCGTTTCTTGACTAACTACACAAGTGAATTCGGACTTGCCGATGTTTAAAGGACTCTTCCTCTATTCAGCCGGGGGTAGATTTGAACTTCGGAAGTCACTTTACACAGAAGGGCGAATCGACCAAGACTAGGGGTAGAAATGATTGGTATCGAGGGTAGATGGTAGAGCAGCAGGCTGAGCGTGTAAGCATTGGCGAGGAGGTCGCCTTGCACAACCATGCGTCCCGGGCCTCGGCGAGCCGATCGGCCAGGTCCTCCATCCCCGGCCGCTCCCTGGCGGGGACAGCCCGCCCTCCCAGCAAGGCTCTCCACATGTAGACCAGGCCCGTCAGCACATCCGCGAACAGGTGCTGGCTGAAGCTGCCTCGACTCCCTGTCGATCCCCAGGACGCCACGAAGCGCCCGAGCGGACTTGCAAAGGGGTCCCCGCCCAGCCGCTATATCCAGAAGCCTAGCGATATCCACAGGAGCTCGTCCTCCAGCGCCTCGGCCGGCCGGTCGTCATCCTGGCAGATGTTGCCATAGCTGCATGCGGCTCCAGGCGAAGATCTTGCCTAGGCCCCTTCGCCAGTACCAGTCGATCTTTCGCCCCTGCCCTGACGAAATGGTAAAGTCAATATCATTGTTATGGCTAGAAAAAGACACCGACCTAACACCTGACTACGGTGATGAGTGGAAGGGTAAATTACAAAAGATGTGTCGGGATCATACGTAGCATAGGACGTATTTCTCATACCACAATCCCCACAGCCCAGAAACTGTTCCGTTTATTCCACCAAGACATGATCAGACCCGCCCCCGCTCGGACGTCGTGATTCCTCCACGTCATGGCTCATATCTTCCTCTGCCGAGTTGAAGTCTTTGCGCTTTTTGGCATGCTGAGACGTAGATTGTAGACTTTGGAGGTAGAAGCCGCTGTTTTGTGCGTTGTTGGAGCTGTGGTGGGAGTGACTGCGACTTTGAAAGTCTTTGACAATGGTGTAGAAAAAAAAGCTGCGTTGGCGACGACATATGCACAGACGATTTCGACGGACGCCCACTGTTGAAAGCTCGTTAGCCGGTGGGTTGACCAAGGTTCAATATGCATCGATGGTATCGTACCAGAGAGCGAGCACTCTGGGTCACAGACGACATGAAAATGAAGGGGATTCGGACGATGGTGATGGCGACAGTAACAAGTCCGGATTCCAAAGAGAACCGAGAGCTGAAGCTTGCTGCATAGCCATATCAGCAACCACAGCATGTTTCCCATCATAGGCAGATATTTGAGGTCGACATACTGTCTGCGGTCGAGTTGGGTGCTGTATAGTATGGGGAAGGGGAGGAGGAGAAGTACTAGATCGGTAGTAGCATTGGATATAGCCATGACGATCAGATTGGCTACTCCTTGACCACACGAGTGGCCTAAAAGATCAGTTAGCACTCTGGGGCTGGAGTTGCTCCGCGGTTCAGGTGCAGCAACGTACGCTAGCCATCAGGCAGAATATCCCACGTCCTGTGGATCAATCAGTCAGAAAATGGCAAGACGAGGAGTTTGAAAAAGGCTGACAAGTGAAGTGGTCGACATTCTGTCAGGGTTGCGATCACGACACCGACGAATGTAAGAATGATAGCCCACCACAACGTACCATCTAAGATGAGAGCCAAATCGAGAGTGGAACGTTAGCAAGCAAAGCTTCAATGACCACAAACTATCGACACTCTTTAGTGATGCATAAAATACTAGAGGTGGGCAAAAAACGTACAACAGCGCGTATGTTATTCGCACAGGGATAACAAGCTTCAATGCGAGCTCTCGGTCCTGGTTTAGTTCCTCCACAGACTTTCCCCTGTCTGCTGCCTCCTGCGGCGTGGCTGGGTCATGCGATTGCTCCGGGTTGAGCGCGAAGCTCCATGCCATGACTATCGTGCGCGCGATGAGCGGTAGAAGCGCGAAGGCTATATATGTATCGTCGACCTGCCATCGCCGATGACATATAGGGTGCTGCTTGCAGGGGCAGAGAACGCGATACGCACAGCGGGTGAAGATAAGGACGACGCAGATGGCCGCAGACGCGATGATGAGGTTCACGTGTGAAGGGAGGGCCATGAATGTACAACAGAGATCAGCGTAAGGGCCCCTTGCGCAATTGTGGGCATCGGGGCTCACAGAGTGGAGAGGACGAGAGCACGCCTGGGTACTTAAAGACCTGGAATTACAGAGAGCACGAGCCATGGATGTGTTGTAGCCTGGGTTAGACTGAGAGGTAGCCTACTTGCGAGCCAGGTCTTGAGAGACACAGGCCGTGAAACCGCTTGCCAGCCTCGCTAAGGCGATGGGCAAGATGAGACTGGCGTCTTGGCTTGAGAGTAAGGCTCATGAGTCTCACACCTATACGAACGAATGGGTGCAGGCACAGGTGCACGACATGACCATAAGTTCACTCGGAGAGACTTAGGAGAGACTGGGGAGAGTGACTAGGCGTTGAGGAGGATTTTATAACGGATTATATATATAGTAAGA
>JAVIXY010000070.1:0-37327 GCA_033030565.1 Fusarium nematophilum
CCTACCTATAGGTACCCATAGGTAGGGTTTTTTACCCCCTACGCATTATCCAGAACTTAACAGGGCATTGGGCCCCAAACAGCTTCATGCCGCACCACAAGACGTTTTGCCACTGGCTGAGGGTCCAGTGGACGTGCTCGCGGGCAAACGCCCGCCGGAGCTGGCGTGCTTCCTCGTTGATGAGGGGTTTGGCCAAAGCAGGGTCGTGGGTGGCCCATGGCGAGTCTGGGATGAAGGTCCGGCATGCGGACACTCCTTTGAAAAGGGATGTGATTTCAGGGCCCATCTCCCCTTTTCGGGGAGGAGCCGGCCACGAAGCGATACTGTGGCCGGGTTTGCCGGACCTTCAGCCAAGGAGGATGATCTGGTGCGTGTTCCAGGGCCACCCACGATGAACTCGCCGAGGAGTTCGGCGGGCGCCGGGTGCAACCACTTCTTGCTAGGGCAAGAAATCCTAGTCAGCACAAGCGGAAACATCTCGAGAAACACGACAGACGTACCTACCCGGCGCCCGGGCCGGACCATAGCGATCTGCACCTTGTCCGCCCCTTGGGCCTTGCTGGCCTTGTGTTGTGGGCCGTGGCGGGATATTCCCCGCCGTGTCAAGGAGGAAGTGACACGGACGGGGAAAAGAAGGCGAAGGCCATGTCGAGAGATGTTGAAAGGCCCAAGGGGCGGACAAGGAATGATTGTTGAAGGGGGATGAAGAGGGGAAAGTTTGTGGGGGGAAGATTTTCGAAGGAGGGAGATTAAATACCTGTGTGGGTGCACCTGACGTTTCGTTCGTCTCCTCAGGCTGCAGGACCTAAACCCTAGGCAGGTGCAAACGGGCTGCAATGGGAGACGGAGGCCTTATTTTCAAGGAATACTGCAGGTAGGCTATCCCCTATCCCCCACCCCCTGTTTGACTCAAGGTCATGTTGGGCTTTCTCTGCCCCAAGGGTTTAATAGTTAGGTCTTCTTGGATGTAAGCCAACCCAAGATGTGTCCCAGGGATGTAGAATCATCCGGGCTGACGATGACCCCCCCTTTCCACTCTTCAGCCGTTACGCTACTGAAGATGGTATTCCCATGTGCTCATACGGATCATAGTGGTCAAGATATTTCAAAAGCTAATCTCTTAGAAACCCAAAATCAATGACATCTCTACGGCGGCGTAGGAAGCCCCAGATCAACAACACCCCCCCTCCCATCCCCCTCATGATCCTCCAACCCACACGACGGACTGAACCAGCTCTCGGCCTTGTTCTCAAACGTCCCCGTCACAGAATGCAGATCCGCCCTCCCATTTCCATCCAGGTCAGGAAAGTACTGACACGTGCCCGCATACGACCCCTCGTACGCCTCCTGCGCCCCATCCCACCTGAACGACTCCTCTGCAGAGTCTCCCCTCCCGCGGTTATAGTACACTTTTGCGTTGCCGGTGAACTTGTCCACCGAGAGCATGTCCGCAAGGCTGTCGCCGTTGACGTCCGCCCACCGGATGTTGGCGCGGTCGGCGCCCTCGGGGAGTTTAACCTGCCCGACAGGTTCCCAGGTGTTGTCGTCGGCGTGGAGGTGGGCTGCTGTGAGGCCCGAGGGGGAGATGCAGAGGTAATCGCCGCGGCCGTTGCCGTCGAGGTCAGCGAATGCGACGGGGACTGGGGAGTTAGCTGTGGACTGGAACGGTGAGGTGAGTAACGTACTGTCTTGTATACCTAGACCGCGCTTCTGAGAGCATTCTAGGTTACTGGCACTCTCCGGACTGGCATGGTACGTCCAGTCCCATTTCCCATTGTGCGGGTACAGGTTCAGCCACACAGACACCCTGTTGTTGTTATCTGGATCCGTCCAGACAATGTCGCAGGCCCCATCGCCATCCCAGTCCGTCAGATGCAAGTCCCTCCGATCTAGATCCTTTCCAGTCCAACTCCTAGGCTCCCAGATGACCTCGTTCTCACCCCAGAACGACTGGCCCCCAGAAACGTCCGCCTTCCCCTCGTTGCGGTACACGCGCATCTCCCCCTTTGAGTGCGTCCACACGTAGTCTTCTCTTCCGTCCTCGTGGCCGTACATGTTGCAGTACTTGTTTCCATCGGACTTGAGCTTTGTCCCCCCCGTGCCAGTGTTCTTCCACACCCGCATGTCGAACTTGTGTTTTCCACTGCTCAGTTCCATGTGCTGCAGAAACACATAGTCTTGTCTGCCCAGGAGACCAAAGTCCATCGGCTCGCCGTAGATGCGCGCAAAGTGAACCCTATTGCGGAAGCCGCTGTCGCCGAACTGACCCATCCCCGCGTGTGTAGGACCGGATTCCTTGCCTTTAAAGAACCCCTGCCGCCAGGCTACATTGAGGCCATCTCCTTCCTTGCCCTTCTGGCAGCTCCTGGCATTAGTCCACGCGGTCGTCTGCCCTACGTCGTCGACCCAGAGCCAGTCGTCCCTCCCATCACCATTAATATCCTCGAAGCGCACGCCACGCATATCGCCCATGCCCTTGGTTGTAAATCGCAAGCCTAGCTTCTGCCAGTACTCAGGGTAGTCCTTGACGCCCCCGTTACGCCAGCAGTGCACGTTGCCGTTGTCGTCGAGCACACAGTAGTCTGCGCGGCCGTCGCCGTCAATGTCTGCGAGGCGGACGCGGTCCTGAGCGTAGCCCTCGTTATCCTTGATGAGGCCGTGGTGTTTGAAGCTAGGGGGGCTGCTTTCCGAGCCGTCCTTCTGGTTGACGGAGAGGTGGGCGTCGCCTTCGGGGCTGATGCATACGATGTCGTCGTATCCGTCGCCTAATCTGTCAGCACGGAGGGCGTTGATGGCATGAGCGACTTACCGTTGATGTCGATGAAGTGAAGACCACGCGGAATGCAGTAGATGTCAGGGTTCATGTCGGAAATCTTGTCAAACTTGCCTCCCCCCTGGTTCTTCCACACTCCAAAAGTGTGCTTCCCATCCCTCTCGTACCAGCCTACCAAGTCATCGTACTGACGACCGTAGAGACGAGCAAACCGGTACTGGTTCCGATCCCACTCGCTCTCAAAGGATAGGATGATGCCCTTTTCCTCAGAGTTGTGGTAGTAAATGCCGTCATCTAGCCCCGACCCCTGCTGAGTGAGGCCACCTGCGTATTGCCCCCCGCCAGGCTTCTTGTCACATCCCTTAAGACCGATTTCTTCAACTTCGGGGGGAGCCCTCGGACGCGTAGCAGCCAGGTTGAATGCCTTGTAAAACACAGCAGCCATCTTCTTGAAGCCCTCGTCGTTGGGATGGATACCATCAGGGATGAGGTCGTCGGGGATCCACGGAGGGTCCATGTTGGGAGGGTCCATGTCGGCGATGAAGATGCATTTCCCGTTGGTGTACAGCTTCACGGCCAGATCCCGATACTGCTGGTTGATGTTCTTTCGGTTCGCGTCCTTTTCGCCGTCTGTCGCCAGCAGCGTCGAGAGGAGGACGCACGTCTCAGCCATGCCGTCGGCGGCCCAGATGTCGCCCAGTAATGCCTCCATGCGCTCGCCCGTCTTGTTGACGACTTCGCTGTTGAGGTCGTTATTCCGGCCGTCGTTTGTGCCCGCGTTGATGACGACAAGGTTGGGCTTGTAGGGGAGCGAGTTTTGGAGGTTCTTGCGCACGCCGTCTATCACGGCTCCTGATTCCGCCTCATTGTCCTGTATTGGTTAGATGCTGTTGTGTACAATAGATTGATGTACTTACTGCGTCGGCCATGTCGCCGTTCTTTTTGGTGCCAACCATGTTGACCTCCCAGCCGTCGAAGCGAAGAGCATCTCTCAAGGGCTTGCGGAAGCTATGAACTGTCAGCTTCAGCAGGCGATATGGTTTGAACCATAACTACCCATTGCCAGTACTCGACCCAACACCAAAGACCGTAGATGCACCCAAAGGCAAGATGCGCAGAGGAACTGTGGGATTTTGCCGCCGTGAAAGATAGTCGGAGCCGAAATCTGCAAAGGGATGGGCGATTTTGCGTTCAGCCAGTGGCTCGCCATCTGCAAGAGCACTGCCGGCGACGCCCAGCAAGGCCCATGATATTAATGAAACCTTCATGATGGACCACCACGGCTCTTGTGTTTCTTGTGGCTGACTAGATCAAATTGGTTGCGAATCTGCTGGTTATAAGCACTGCTGCAGAAGGCTGCGATCTTCAAGGATCATCATGTTGATCAACATGTTGCAAGCCACGACCCCAGATCCTTGTCTTGCGGCTGTGCATGACACTAACAAGCAGCTATGACGATATTGTGGTCCTCTGGTAAGCAATCAGGAATGTTTGGGATCACAAGCACTCTGGCGTAAAGTGCTATATTCGTCATAAGGCTAGCCATCTGCCTTGCGGTTGATCCTCAGTAGCACGGTGCACGCCAGAAGGATCCTCCCAGTCCGAGGCGCCCTATCGCGAGTTTTAGGCCGCCCTGGCAGCTCTCCACACGTTTAATATCATGCTTACTACTCCAGGCCCTTAAAATTTCTAGGATTCCTACTTCATGCTGTCCCCGTCAAATACTCGCTCGATCTGCCAAGCTGCCCTGGCCCCCAATCGGCAGCTGATTGCCGCACCAAATCCGTCCGGCTCGGACTCTATGTCTGCACTGGCCCCTGTGTCGATCCACCGGGTCTGTCTAAGCCTCAAGAGGGATGAGGCTGATTCAAGGCTGAGCCAGAGTGGAAGGATTCCGAGGCGTCCTTGTTATTTCCTGTCAGGTGAGAGGTATGGGGTTGGACAATGTTGAAACGTCTAATAAGCACTAGGTCCACCTTACCATGCACTCATTCGTCATCAGGCAAGCTCATAAGCCGATGGTCCTCGTTTGGCAGCTTCCAAAGAACTCCTCGAATTCCACGAACATATCAAGATAGTGTATTTCTAGCGGTAGTGATGGTCGGGGTGGACATGAGAGAATCAAAATCGACCTGTTTGAACCTGCCAGTCCATCTCCAGGAGAGACCTATGCTAAGAAGAGTGTTCAAACAGGATGCGGATTGACGCTGGGTGTTTCTGAAGTGCCTTGCTCTACTTGGTTTGTTTGCTTTCTGCTCCTTCAAGGGCAGGCTACTTCCACAGTTACAGTTGAAAGACTCGTCAGCCTGCAGTTGTCCACTCCTTTCACCAGAAATCACGTAGAAGATAGTCACATACATCCCATCTCCTTGTGCAGGTCATTCATGGCCTCTGCCGCGTTCTGGGCCTTGACAAAGACGAAACAAAGTCGCAGCGTCCAGTTGATGTCATAGGGTAGGATACTCCTATCCACAGATAGGACAGCATTATGAGCCTACTTGCCACAGCAAGAATCGTAAATAGTTTTCTAGTAGGGCCGACTATAGACAATACTAGCACTCTAGATTTGACCTGATTTGTATTTGGGATAGGTTGCCTTTGTCACCAAAACTCAAGGCCAAACCTAGTTGCCGTGTCCTCTATCCACAATTCCACATCAAGGGCCGTGTTAGCCAATAAGTTTCTACCTTGTCCCTTGATTCTGGAGACACATGGTTCCAGCCTGGTTTGCTGCTGTTGCCAACGGACCGCACCCCACGGACATTTTGACATCTCGGTTACATTGAAGCACTTCACCAACGAGGATTACCCCTTCGTAGCTGGTTTTTCAACATCGCTTTCATCCAACGCTCTTGTCTCGAAAGGATATATTAGGCCACAAAATCACAACCACCACCATTACAGACAACAAAGGCATCATACCCAACGTCACGTTGCATAACAATGTTCATACACTGATGCAATACAACGGTCTGCCTGCATCAGAAGGCTTATATCGTATTAAGTTCTTGTGTAACGTGCCATTAGGCATGATGCCAGAATGTCTCATCCAAACCCCTCGAACCATTACTCTACAACAGCTCCGCCATGGCCAGCACCAAGGGGACCGCCGCCAACAAGAGACCCGGCGCCAGCCCAGCAGCAGCATTGCCCGGAGCGGCCGTGGGCGTCGCAGTCTCGCTCTCAGCCCCAGTCTCAGCTGCGGTCTCAGTCGCCGTCTCCGAAGCCGTCTCGGCCGCGGTCTCTGATGCAGTCTCAGTCGCGGAAGCCGTTGCAGCCGTCCTCGTGGCGGTGTCCTCTATCGCCTTCTCATACTGCTCAACCACAAAGTCGGCGATATCATCCCCATACTTGGTCATGTACTCGCCGTGCGTGTCCGTGTTGTTGCCCTGGTCGCAGTACGTGTCTCCCGTGTCACAGTAGGAGCGGATGATGTCGCTGTACTCGTCCTCGCACAGCTTGATGTCGTCTCGAACAAAGATCTGCGGGCGGCGCGTCAACAATTTAAACTCCCTTTTGAAACATTCCAGCACCGTGACACGACGGCCGACTCACCCCATCATTGTCGCTGGTGCCCACGTTGTACGAGGCGTTGGCCACGTGGCTCGGGTCTCCGACGATGATGATCGCAACGACTGCTTCAATCAGTAACTGCACAATGCGACTCGCTGCAATTTGGAGATGGGGAAGAAACTCACCGCTGTCTTTGACGAAATCTGTCGGCAGGGCCTTGTTCTCTGAGAAGCCGTCACCGGCGCCGCCGCAGAAGGAGTCTGAGGCGACCTGTCCGCCCTGGGAGTAGCCAAGGACGGCAATCTTGCCATCCGGACACGATTCGTGATATTTCGTAAGAGTCTCCTGCATCGCGTCCACGCCTTCGCTCTCAGAATCGAGGTAATCCGGGTCCGTCAGCGTGGCGGGATAATCGAGCGGCTGGATGATTGACCCGTCGATCCGGTCGGCCACGTCCTCGGCCACCTCGCCGATGCTTCCGCTTCCTTTCTCCTCGTTGGTGCCTCGCGCAACAACCATGTACAGGCCATCAGCGCATTTCACATCCTGGGCGAGCGCGCAGGCGGCGAAGAGCGCCGCGGGGAGGACGAAAGGGCGCATCGTGGAGGGAGGATCGCCAAGAGAATTGCCTGTCGAGTAAGGAAGAGGGAGAGAGGGGAGGAGAGAACAGCAGGTGATGGCTAAATGAGACGAGCTGCCGTTCTGGGGTTATTTATTTCAAAAGTCCAAGCTTCGGAGATGGAGCTCGACAAGGGTAGAGCTCCCCAAACCTGGTCGGCCTTTTGGGCCGGCTCATCCGGGGCATTGCCCTTGGCGGTTTAGCCCCCTGATACTACGCCCCGTAACCCCGCAAGTTGCCCCGGACCCGAGGCATCTTAGATGTCAATTGCTTGTGAGTGAAGGCTGTTGAATGCGGAGGGAGCTAACTTGTTTCTGTCGGTGCCCGGTGGGAACTGAATGGCTGGTTGATGTATCATTTCCCCTGTTTTAATGCGCCGCCATTTGTTCTTGGGATGCAGGTTGAGATGGCGGAAACAAAATTGAGGCTGCCACGCGTTCTAGAGTTGGAGGTTCGGGCGTCGGCATGGTCGGGCCTGTGGCTGAACGGCCTTCCGGTCGCACGTAAAGTCCGCCAAGCCACCACGCCTCTTCCGTGCGGACTTGCGAATGTTATCACGGCCATTTCCGTTTCTAGAGCGGTGTGCTGTTCTCATTTATGATAAATCTTCAGGCTCACTTGGTCTGGTCTTTTCTTCCGCGCCGACCGGGTCAATTCGATGGCTCACAAGCCACCCAAACTGTATTGGAACGTAGTCATGCGCTTCAATAAAGCCGCCCTGAGCGGCCATCCCCCGAGCTGACCCAGAATGAGCCTCAACTCCGATGGAGCAGATGCTGTCTGCGATCGCTTTGTATGCCTTCCAAGTGTTCTAGATTTCCCGGCTAAGCGTAGTTTCTGAAGTAAATTTAGAGGAACGCAAGAATTGGATGCCTGTAGCCTACAGACAGTACGAGACTGGTGTGTAAGGTTAAATGTCATTGTGCTGTATGCCTTGGATGCTGGGAGGTTGTCATCTATCAAACCCGGCCGTCTCAATCTCCCCAAGCTAACGTGGGCCAAATGCACCCATTCTTTGGCCCGAACGCCCCTCACCGACCATCTGTCTCTCACTCTCCCGGCCTTTGCTTTTGCTGGAGGATAAAACAATAGCTAATAAAACAATAGTTACCAAGCAGAAACCTGCACATAGCGCCGTAAAGTCGAAATCGGCAGTCTCCAAGCGATATCAGACATCTTCTCCACCTGATCGTCCACATCCCCTGCGGATGCGATGATACGCCGAATCTCGCCCTTGAACTTTTCCATCAGATCATGGGGAGGGCGGTTTCTGAGAAACTCTTCGTACTCCTGAGAGAAGGCTCGGTTGCCCGAGGTCGCATCATGCAGCTCGTCTTCATCCCGGTAGTCTGTGTCCCAGTCCTTGTCAGTCAGGATTCCCTACGAGAGTAGGAACCAACATACATGGAGATGGGATACTGGCTCTGGCTATCCCTGAGAAGAGGATGCGGTAGATGGCACGCCACTTGTCCTCCTCTGTTGAGAGAGAGTTGTCTCTCTTCTTTGTGCGCAACTTGGATCGCTGTTCCGTAGTCATTTCCCCATCAACGCTGGTCTCAGACTTGACTTGGCAGGCTTCGGCGGATCGCTGGTGAAGTAGAAGCTCGGGGGGTGTCTTGAAAGAGGCCAGACAGCGTGTGCAGCGGTTCGGGGACGGGAAGTGTTTGCGATACAAGTGTTCTCTGAGTAAGGTAAACGTCAAATGCAGCTGAGAATGACACTGCGTCTAAACATACTTGAGTCTGTGGATTGTCGGAAATCCTGGGCCGGCGCAAGTCCTCCAACTCCTGAACTTTCTTGGGTCGTGCTTGAAATAAGGACAAGCAAATCTCTTTGAACATTCTTTCAGCGCCATCCCCGGCATCTCGGTTGTAAAATTGCAGCCCGCGACACCGTGAGGTTCCTGGTTGTTATCGCTGGCCGCCTCGGTCGTGGATCTAGGGTCGTTAGTTCCAGAGCAAACCCGTAGCTGCCAGCTCAAAGCACATACCGGGTGATGAGGGTAAGACTGCCGTTGCCAGAGTTCTCTCCCTCGGGCCCCTCGAGGGAGCCCCCGATTTGGGAGCCAAATTCCGACATCATGTGCTGTTTTCAGGCTTGTGTTAGTATCACTGGAAATCAAGTTGTCGTCCTGACCGGCACTCCTCCATCCGTCTTTTCCTGCGCTTCCGTTCTGTGCAAGGTCGAAAAGCTGGACGTCATCGTTGCAGAGAGGGCAGTCCGTGACGATTTTAATGTGCAATACAGGACTGGCCTATATTCCGTTTGGTTCCTCATATAAATTCTGAACCAAGGCTCTCATGCAGAATGGGATGTGCCATGGGAAACCTGAGCGACTATTGCCTCGGATTTTGGTGATCGATCCCGACTGCCTCCATGCACTGGGGGCGGTGCCTCGAGGGGCGCGGAGACGAACGCCCGGGGGGGCATGGGGGCGGTACGGAGACGGTGCGGAGACGGCAGCCCCGGGGGGCACGGAGACGGGGGCCGAAGGCAAGGGAGGGAGGGAGCTCACATTTAGTTGTCACGTTGCATATGATCCCACCCAATCCTCCAGGTCAGCGTTGATCGCAGGGGCGACACGCGTCACCGACTCGCTATACAGGCAGGAATTGGGCAGTCAATCATGATGCCGTGGCAGCTGTCAGTGTTTAGACAAGGCCATGCCTTTGTCTGCCCCAAGGGGTGTTGTACTGTCTTCGATTTCAACGGTTGTACCAGTTGTTGAATTCTAACCATGCCGAAGGAGGCGGATCACGACTGGAGTGCTTCCAACCTCCCGACGAGTCTATTGGGATCTCGTTAATAAATACGCAGCAGCTTTTGTTCATGCGAGATGTGAACACTTCATGTTCAAGGGCCTTGTATGATTGAGCGAAATCGTACAAAATGAGAATGGTTGATCGCAGCAAGACTTCATGTTATCTTGCAACGATAGTCCCCGACGTATGAATAGGTGCGAAGGCGGTTGTGTTGTCCACGAAGCCGGAATTTAGAGCGCACAGCCTGTTTCTAACACTGCACTTGTTGCTTTGAACCAAGAAAACGGAGCAGGATAGATTTGGAAGCATGCTCGACAATGAGAAAATCGCCAGATCGAGGCAGGCAGTATGCCATGGACGATCGTGGCTTTGAAAGCAGGAGGAGCACCACAAAGGTGTGTTGTGCTCAACTCGCAGAATGCCGGAATGTTTCTGGCTCGACCATTGCCACGGAGCGTCTCACTTGATTCGCAAATATGAGAAAATACTCACATGGGAAAAATTTGGATCCTCAAGCCATGGATTTAGATCGGGAGGAATGGCGGGCTCCGAGTCGATGGGGTCCAAACCTGGACAGCCGGCGGAGAGTCCGGGAGAACCCGGGAAACCACTGGAACTTGGGAATCCTTGGAATCCTTGGAATCCAGTGGATCGAGACATAATAGCAAACATTCAATGGTCTCCAAATATGGATCGCGTTGAGCTGTCGAACTTGTCGAGCTCCAGTGGTCCGGGTCGTTTTCAAATGGTCCAGTTCAATTTCGAAAGAAGCCTTTGGATGCAGCCAGTTTTGGCCCCGAATTGTCGCAAGTTGGGGGCAAAAACTCTGAACGAGGTCGTTGTTCGCCTGCTTGGCCGGGGGAATTGGTTTTGCAATCCCGACTAACCCACGATGCAGCCTCAAGGATGGGTGGGATATGGGAACCTCGCCGTCTAATTGAATGATGAAGCAATCAACGCCGCAAAATGGGTTGATTATTTATCTGGGGCCGAGTTGCGGTTCTGGTAAGTTGGTCAGTGTCTGGGGCTGTACCCTAAACGAGATCAAATGAGTGGGAAAACTGACGTGTAAGGCTGGCAGGGTACGCAGCAGAGCGTTCTAGCGACGTGGCACCCCTTGGGTGAGGCTGTTGGAGAGAGAAATGAGGGCAAAGACGGCGCCAAGAACAGCCGGCTTGCTTGCGCGGCTCCGATGGACGGTGTGGAATGTTGGAGAAAGAAGAAGTGAAAGGAAGAGGGATGAGGAGTAGCCAGCATTTTATGCTCAGCTGGGACAGAGACCAAATTTACGAAACGCGCAGATGCGATTTCCTCAGTGGCGGGATCAAATGCCAGCTTGGCTTAGTCAAGCCCCAGATAATTGGACTGTATCTGCTTGGGCTTTGAGCTGACTGAAACAGCCATCAACTCGCATCAAATGTGCAAATACCAGAGATTCGGCCGAATGGGGAGTCAGGGACTGACGATGATATGGAAAGCTTTCGATGGCCCGAAAAAAAATAAGCTTAATTGACAGCATGATATGGAGTCAAGCTATTGTCCCCGGCTCTTGAACCTTGTTTCCTAGGAGGATGAACATGAGAGATCGGGGAATGTGAAGAGGACAGTGTCAACATGTTGGTCACGTTTCAAGCCACGCGGCATGTTTGCGCCACTATTTTGCCCGGCTTTGCGGGGGGTGATCGGTGTGACCTTGAAGACGTTCACTTGATGTGGCCTAAGGAAGTACCTAGGTAAGAATGGTTTCTTATTCGTACAGCGAGGGTTTCCCCCTTCGACGAGAAATGCAACAAACTACCAACGCACAGCTACTCATTCCTAATCACGCGATGAATGCCCTCCGCAATAGCAAGCAGTTTCTCGTCCTCAAACTTCTGACCCGCCAACTGCACCGACAGCGGAAGCCCATGAAACCTCTCCGGCCCATAGAGAGCCTGCAGCCTCGCATCTTCCTCGCTGAATGGCTCCAAGTCCACATACGGGGCATCAACTTCCTGATCGCACTTCATGCCCAAAGGCAGAGAAATGGCCGGCCAATCCACCGCGTTGAAAACAGACGTGAACGTCGTGTCCGTCCACTCGTCGATGGGCAGAGCTGGGTTTGGGGCTGTGACCCAGAGCAGGGCGTCAAGAGGCCGGCCGCTTGCATTCCACGCTTGCTTCATCTGTATGTTGAGCAGGGCGAGCTTCTGGTTTAGCTCGTGGACGTCCTCGATCGTGATTCCACTGGTCCACCGAGACCCTAAAATGCCTGTCTTTTCAACAACCTTCATGGTAGGTTCCTTGGCAATCTCTTTGCTTAGAGCGGTGATGCCCTGGACGTGGACGAATGCCTTGCAGAGGTCCCACACACCAGCCATATCTGGCGGCGTAAACTCGACCAGTTCGTATCCTGCCCTGCGCAGACGCTCCTGGGCAGCCAGGTAGCCTCGCAGCACAGGAGGAAACAGATGGCAATAGTTGTTTGGAGTGTCCGGGGCCCAGACTCCGATGCGAGGTCTCGTCGGTGCTATGACGCCCAGCCAAGGGGAAGGGTACAAGAAGGGGTCCTGCTCCCAAGGTCTGGCCTCGCTAACCAGCTTCGACGCGAGCCGGATGTCTCTGACCGAGTGGCCCATGAAGCCAAACGTCGCCACGGGGCCAAGCTCCGTGATGCCTATCATCCCCGGGTCGAGGATGGACCTTCCGTCGGCGGGGAGGCGATACCCGCTGGGTCGGTAGCCGACCACGCCGTTGGCCATAGCGGGCATCCTCGCAGACCCGGCGCCGTCTGACCCCAAACCAAGGAGAGATGCCCCCATCGCGAGAGCGGTGCCCTCGCCTCCAGACGACCCGCCCGCTCCGAAGCCGCTGTTGTGGGCATTTAGCGTCCTGCCAAATACGACGTTGATCGTATCCGCTGCGAGGCAAGTCTGCGGCACATTCGTCTTGGCTACGACAATGGCGCCAGCATCAACCATTATCTGGACGAGCCGCGAGTTTGACTTTGCGGGGTCGAAGCAATAGGCCGCGATGCCAGCTGATGAATCGTGCCCTTCAACGTCCATGTGGTCCTTGACCGTGATGGGCAGACCGTGCAAGGGCCCAACGACGCGGCCCGTCTCTGAAAGATGCTTATCGAGCTCCTTCGCACGGAGGATGGCCTGCGCAAAGTTGACCTCGGTGATGAAGTTGGTTAGGCTGTCGGCTGCAGCGGCGCGCTTGCAGAAGGAGGTGATGAGCTTCTCGGCGGTTACGCTCCCGGAGGCGACGAGTCTGAGGGTTTCAATAGCATCTTGCTTGGTGATGTCGGTGAGGGCGAGTTCCTCTGTCGTTAATAGGTTGCTGGCTAGCAGGGTCTTGAGGGGATTGTGTCCGGAGGCTTTCTTGATGAGCCAGTGCTGCGGGATGAGCGAGGTGCGGTGCTGCCGCTTGCGGGCGACGATGTCCTGCCAGTCAGAGGGAGACATTGTGATGGGTTGAGTAAGACTATTGACTATATTGGGTTTTCAAGTCCGCCCAATCAATCTGGGGCTTGAGTATGTTGCTGAATACAATGTGGAAGACGATGTCAATTGTGCCGCATCTTATGAGCGGCGGCTTGAGCCTGTATCATGTGTCGTCGGCCGAGTCGGCCGAAGGTTGAGACAGTCGAACTCAGTTGGGAATGCATCTCGGTTGTTTCCGAGCTGACAAATGGCCTGACGAAGATGCACCAGCACGTTCCGCAACTAGGGTAGTTTGCAACAATGGCGTAAACCTTGGCAAGAAATATAGTATCCTGGATAGACTGACTAGGTTCCGGGTCCGGGGACCAATAAGAGTCCAGCATTTTCGGATCCCCTCCGAAGGTGGCTTCCGGAACAGGGGCGATGGACCGAGCTATCTTGTTGTGTTGCGTGCTATCTCTCTATCGCTCTAGAACTAGCTTGCCCATGTGAATTGCATCTCGGAATATCGGAAACGGTTTGCGAATATTACGCGTCTTGACACGTTGGCGGCGTGTCACTGAGGGCCATCCATGATCCAGGCACATTGCGGAGAAAGTTGCAAGAAACTCTAGAGTAGAAGAAAAGCCTGATCTCCCAGTCGGCCGTTTGAACTACACCTTGCACCGTTGAATCACTTATCCTGCTCTCAATCTATCATTCATAAATCATCACAGTCACAGCTTCAGTATGACGTCCACCTCAGACCCAACCAAGCAACATGACCTTCCTTCCTCTCCGGACGTCGAGCTGGGAACCTTCTCAGAGACAATCGAAATGGTGCCCGGAACCAGACTCTTGCTCGACCAGAGCGGTGATGCTCACGGGTCAAACCTCATTGTCTTATCTCCCGAACCCTCCAGCGACCCGGACGACCCCCTCAACTGGAGCACCATCCGTGCGTCCCTCTCTTTCCTGATGGTGAATATCTACTCCTTCATGGTTGCTGTGGTGGCCTTGTCCACTGCAGTTACCTACGGGGCTCTCATTGCCGAGTTTCGCACCACGGCGACGTACTTGAATGTCGGGACGGCAGTCTCGATTCTGTTTATCGGGATGGGCAACATAATCTGGAACCCCTTGGTGAGTTCTCCAGCCAGAAGTGAGTCTTTGTAGGAATATCTTCTAACATAATAGGCCCTTCGCTATGGTCGTCGGCCGGTCTATATACTGTCTTGTTTCTTGACAGGCGTTGCCCAAGTCGTTGCCGCTACTGCACAGAGAAGCGACGTCTTTGTTGGCTCTCGGATCCTGATGGGCTTTGTTGCTGCGCCGTTTGAGCAGCTTCCTGCCGTGACTGTCAATGACCAGTTCTTTGTCCATCAGCGAGGCTTTGCATTGTCCATGTATGTCCTCGCAGCTACTCTTGGGTAAGTTTAAACCGGTTCCTTCCCCTTGAATATATCTTTGTTCCTGGCACTGCTGCTTGTTGATTGATGGTTAACTGTCTTCAGATCCTTCCTCGGCCCCCTCGCAACAGGCTTCATCGTCGACGGCGTAGGCTGGCGCTGGGTCTACTGGACCTTTGCCATCACCATGGCCCTCGTCGGCATCCTCGCCTTCTTCTTCCTCGAAGAGACAGGCTACAACCGAGACGATAGCGTATCCCGCGATCTCGGCCCACCACTCCACGAACCCAAGTCCTACACCGACAGACTAAAGCTTGTCTCCAACCTCCAACTCCCCCAATCCCTCGGCGCCACCATCATACAACCCATCAAGCTGCTTGTCGAGCCCATCATCCTCTGGTGCGCATGCCTCTACGGCTTCGGCATCGCGTGGCTCTCCATCATGGCCTTCACATCCAACACGGTCTTCCAGAGCCCCCTTTACGGCTACAACTTTAGCTTCACCGCTGTCGGCCTGACAAGTCTTTCCCCACTAGTTGGAAGCATGATTCTCTTTTACGTTGGAGGCGCAGGGACGGATCGCTTCATGATATGGCAGGCTCGTCGCAACAGGGGCATCATGGAGCCTGAGTCGCGTATCTACGCTGCGCTTGTCGCAGGACCAATCATGAGCGCTGGGCTGGTGCTCTACGGGGTAAGGGCATCGGCGGGGCTGCACTGGATGGTGCCAGTGGTGGGGATGGGATTCATCGGGGCGGGGATTCCTATTGCTGGGGAGGTGTCACTTGGGTATGTCACTGAGTGTTATTCGCATAGGGCTGGCGAGGCGTCTACGGCTATGATCACGGTGCGGAACATCATTGCCTGTGGGATGATCTTTGCTACGGAGCCGTGGATTAACCATAGTGGGTTGCGGGATACGTTTATCATCATGGGGGCGCTGTGTCTGTTTGGGTTCTGGTCTGGGGCGCTGCTTATTTGGAAGGGGAAGAGCTGTCGTCGTCGGTCTGCCAAACTTTGGGGGTTGTCTTGAGGGGTAGCATGGATAAGAGATGGATAGGGGTTCAGGGGGTGTGGGCGGTGTTGTTGTGTGATTGTATCGGGGTGCAAGTTGCTTAGTTGTTAGTACTGCTTGCGCATAGTGAATTCATTTGTTCATCCTCAAGTGGATTCTGACTGTGGTTATTTCGTGATTGCCTCATCTGCCATTTTCCTTCTCCATTCTTAATATCTAGCCACACGCACTTCCTTCTGGTAAAGCATCTGCCATCAAGACAATCAACCAAAGCAAAGAACTGCCGTGCACGCTTCTTCCTCTTCCAGACCACGTAATTTGGTTAATTATCCATCCCACCTCGTGCCGAACATCCAAGCGCTTCACTGGCTCCGAGGTTGTCTGACCAATCAGACGTCGTTCCGAAATCATCCTTCAGAGCGCATATTGGACGTGCTTCACAGCTGACAAATGACCATCCTAGCCCCTTGACTGGTTACGCACTGATTGCGGCTTTGGAGTTGCGCGTCTCGCTGGGCTTTAATTACTAAGATTACCAAGACGAGGCCCAAGCCTTGCACTAAACCTTAATCCAGGCCCACTAAACCTAAATGTCTATATTTTGTGGCTATCCCAACTCGAAGCCAAGCATTGAACCCTGTCCCTTCTGAGTGCCGGTTTCAACACAGACTGGGTCGAGCCAAGATCAAGGTGATGATGTTATCTCTTCGGAAACCTGAGCTCATTCCGACAACGCGTGGCTCTGCAAGATGATATAGAAACTGGGATGAGATGGCCTGTGATGAAAACTTAGAATCTGAGATCGTTCTATATATTCGTAAACCAGAGCCGTTGTCGTCTCTCGGTAGACCATCTCTTGCACTCGTTGACAAACCAAAACACAAACAACCAGACCTTCTTCATCAAGCACGCCGCTTCCTCTTGTTCTCTCCCTAAAAAGACCAAAAGTCTATACAATGTCCACTGCCGGCGATGCCTCCACAGCTGCTCCCACGCAGAGCCCTCCCCCTCCCCCTGACCAGGCACAACTGATGGCCATATTCGCGGCGCGAGCCAGACGCGACCACGATGCCATGAGACTCTACGCGGGGGTTCTGGCAGGCCTCATGGGGCTGTTTATCATATCCCATCTTTTCAGTTTCCTGGGGCGGCCTGTGAAACTTGGGCCCTTTACCAGGTAATAAAGAAGCAACGCACAAACTACTCGGGTGAATGTTAACCCTCTCAGTCTTCGTAGACTTCTGTTATCAAAAGTCCCCGGTGTACCTTCTCTCGGCCACGGCGCCCTTTTAACGGCTTACCTGGGTCTCAACGTCGGCTTCATTTTCGTCTACACCAACACCAGCGTCTTGCCGTTGCGCGTCGTTGTCGCCGCTCGAACAGGATGGTACGCCTTTCCTCTGTGTTCGATACCAACAAGAACCCCACTAATAAAGACAGGTTGGCCGTTGCAAACATCTGCTTAACCGTGTTTCTCAGCCTCAAAAACACCCCCCTTGGCTACCTAACCGGCTGGTCCTACGAACGATTAAACGTCCTCCACCGCGTCTCAGGACTGACCACGCTCCTCCTCGTCGTCGCCCACGCCGCTTCATACTCCTCCTTCTTTCTAGAACAGCAGAACGCCGCCCGTCTGCGCGTCAACGAGGAAATCTTTGGCATCGTCGCGGGCTTCAGTCTCCTGACCATGGCGACGGCTGCCCTGACGCTGCAGCGCCGCCGCTACGAGCTCTTCTACGTCCTTCACGTCCTCTTCTTTGTCGTTTCACTCGTCTTTATTTGTCTCCATCACCCTACTGCGGCGGAGAGAGTCATCATCGCAATGGGTCTAGCAGCAGGGATGTGGTTTCTCGATCGCCTGGTGCGGGCATCCCGCCTGTTCTACCACGGCATCAACAACACTGCTACGCTGCAGCCGCTACCCAATGGCGGCACGAGGGTCATTTTGAACAAGAGGCTCCTCGGTGCAAAGTCTGGAGAACACGCATTCTTGTAGGTTCCGGGGATTCGTCGCTTCGAGACTCACCCCTTTACTATCACGAATGCGGAGCCGCTCGAGTTTGTGGTTGCCTCTAGGGATGGCTTCACCCGCGATCTGCACCAGCATGCTTTGAAGAACCCTGGTGCGGTGCTGAAGGCGTCGGTCGAGGGGCCTTATGGGCAGGTGCCTGATCCTGCGAAGTACGATAGGGTGGTGATCTTTGCGGGTGGGAGTGGTGGCAGCTTTGCATTTGGCAGTGCTCTTCGACTTTTGGCGGCGTCTGAGGGCTCCGCCAGGGATGTTACCCTGGTGTGGACGATGAGGAACTCGGGTTAGTATTTCCCTCGCAATCGTGATCGAACTTTGACTGACCACTTTAGCTTTCTTGGAATGGTTCTCAACCCACTTGAGCGATATTTCCCACGCCCAAGGATTCAGAACCTCAATCCACATCACCGGCCAGACAGAACTCGAGAAGCTATCTGATCGACCGGGCCTGGGCGCAGGTGATAGCTCAGAAAGGGCCCTGGTTTCGGAGGAATCTCTGAGCGGTGAGCCGGCGATTGAACTGCCGAGCTGGACTGAGACTCAACCAAGCTTCATCCACGGTGCTCCCGTCCACTACCGACGGCCGAATGTGGAAGATTTCGTGGCTCAGGCCGTAGAGGGAATGGCCTCAGATCAGAGAGTCCTGTTCATGGCATGTGGGCCCGCGGGTTTGTTGAAGGAGGTTAGGAGGGTGACTACTAGACGGATGGTTGCTGGGGGTCCTCACGTGTCTCTTCATTGCGAGCAGTTTGGATGGTGAGCTGGTGTGATTCCACCAACCCCTGGCGTACGAGCCAAGGATAGTAACGCTTTATCTCATATCGACATCTTCATAGACATGGAAATTCTCTTACGATAACTTAGAATCGACTTTGACTTTGCTTCGTTAGCTTAAGTTGTTATATTAGAGATGCTCGGCCAAGATCAGTTGGCCCTGAAACGTCTTCAGGTGCCTTTGTGTTCAAAGTAAATGCGTATGCAATTCAATTAAGATCAATGACTGCAGGAAGCCTGCATAACACGCCGAAACCTTCCTTCCACCGCCAACTAACCCAAGCACCTTATTATCCCAGCTTTTCCCCCCTTCCAATAACGCCACAGCCAGTTCCCCCGCTTCATCCACGGTCAGTCCGGCCCTTGTCGTCCCAGACGGCCCTCAGCAGCTCCAACACCGCCGGAATCCAACTCTCGTCTTTTCTGAGCTTCCCGACGAGCTCTGGTTGCTTCTTATTCCTCTTGAGGTTATTGATGAGCCTCTTGCATTGCCTTAATTGGCAGTAAGCTAAATTCGCCAATGGTTGAGAGGGCTTGGGGTTGAGGCTATTTGCCGCGATGTGGAGAGCCTCGTAGGCGAAGAGGGCTAAATCCGCATAGTCCGCATCTTCCCATTTTAGGCATTGTTTTTCTATATCGTCGTTATAGACCTTTGAGAAGTCTAGTCGATCCTCGAGGTCGTGTAGGTACATCTTGGCCGGGGCTTGAAGATCGTCATAGTGGACTGGGTGCTAGTGGGTGTATTCTTAGACCAGGTCCAGTTGCTCGGGCTTGGGGTTGCCAAGGAAGGCTCTGACGGGAGGTGAGTAGTTATATCGTGGTTGCATAAACCTCGAGGGTGCGAACAATATACCGAGGAGAAGGCATTGTAACTTAGAGAGGTGGTTGATTGAGGTGGAAGGGAAATGCCCCGTGGCGACGGAGCAGGCAGTCTTATACCCCCTGAGAGGCTATTTTGCCTTTTAGGATACATCTGGTCTTAGTCATTCCTGCGATTGATGCATCCTGCGATGCAGCAGGAAAGGCTATTGCAAGGCAATTGTGTTGATATCGGGTAGCTGATATCAAGGATGTGTAAAAGCAATAGTGTTCTTTGTAATTGTGATGCAGCATGCCCTTGAAGGAGCAGCCGCAAGAGACGAAGTCCAAGACACATCATCCTCTTCACGTCGTGGCTTGAAAGAGCAGGGTACCAGCTCCTGCAATCACAGATCCCCTGCCCTTGATGCAGACTCTATTCTCAGCCAACATCTTGAGACGAGCTCCCCTGGGCAGATTGGAGATCTCGGGTTAGGTCTGAGAGCTGAAGCGCTTGCGTGTGATGAAGGACAGATCATTGGCGTTGACCCCCCTTGCCTAGCCAACGACCCGTTCGCTATGAGCGGCGCCTTCTCCTACATGCTCGACAGCTCGCATGCCTGGGGCGCCGACACGGCAATGTCTTTCAATCTCTCCTCCGCTGTCGGATGAACGAGACCACGGGGCATGGCAGTGCTCTTCCACTGCCCTCTAACCCGGCACTACTCGAACTCTACGATGGCTTCAACGCTAGAAACCCTGATCCCACAACTTTGTTCGTTTGGCCCTTGGACTTTTTCGGATTGAATACCAGCGGGGTCCTAGAGCTGGGCCACCATACCGGCAGCTCGGTCGCCAGACAAGGCAACGGACTTCCGTCGTGCACTGGGACTTCGGTGCTGGCCTAGACTATGTCATGGTAAGGTAGAACGCAGCCCAAGATTCGGGCAATGTTTCTCAAATGTCGCTGTAGACCCAACACTCACTCACAGCAGACATGGAGCTCGATACCTTCCATGGTCCTGGAACTGGCCTGGGCCAATGCACTTCAAACATTTGCATGAACAAGGGCGTTTCAATGGTTGGCCTGTCGGCCAGGGGGCAGAACTCAGTCAACACGGCTCTGTTTGGACAGTCCTTGATCACCCTATGCATTTGTTCTTTCTTGCGCTAGCACGAGCTGTTATATTCTCATCGCCCCTTAAGTAGTGATATTCAGGCCGTCCCCCTCCCCTGAAAAGCATCCATATCATCACTTCAATGGTGTCTCGTCACATTGGAACATTCTGCTTCGTAATCCAACGTCACCTGCCATCAACTGTTCTCATCGCTTCCAAGCTCATATAAATCCTCGTCGCTTCCGAGCTCATGTGAATCATCATCGCTCCAATAGTCGGTCTTATATGAACCGTCGTCTAGAGAAAAGCCCATGTCGATCAAAACCTGTGCCTCCATGTGCCCCTGTCCCACAAGATATGCCAGCGTTTCCTTTCTGTCATCATCCTCCCAACTGGAAACGTGGCGGGTTGTCGGCGGGCTCGATGTCAGCAAGCTTGGATTCTCCCCTGCCTCGATCAACCATCGGACTACCTCAACATTCGGGGACCATCCAAGAATTGCAGCAGCCAAGGCACTGCCATATTCTCCGGATTTCAGAGAAGCCCCAACATCAGCTCCGTGGTTGATGAGTAGGCGGAGGATGTCGAGCGATCCGCGGTAGGCAGCAGCTGCCAGGGGGCTACCGAATTTACCGCCAAGAGAGTCCGGATTGATGATTGCCCCCTTTTGTATCAGGACTTCTACTGTCCCGAAATCACCAAACCATGCAGCCGTTGACAGAGGGCAGCCAAAGCGGCATTCGCTGCCGCACTTGAGGTTTGGATCCGCCCCGGCGTCCAGGAGAGCTTGGACGAATTCAGCCCCTCTGAATGCAGCTTCACAAACGAGGCTACAATCTTTCCAGGTGCGATTTGGGTCTGCGCCGTTGTCCAAAAGCACCTTCGTGGTTTCCATCCTCCGTTCCCTCATGGCTGCACCCAACGCGCTCTGCTCAATCGTATCCACGGGCCTATTGATGTCTATCCCTCGAGCAATAAGTTCATTGCAGAGGTCTCTGTGGCCATGTTTAGCGGCGATGGCCAGCAAGTCTAGCCCTTGCTCATTCACCTGCGACAAGTCCAGGTCCTTATCCCACCACCCAGCCAGCACGCGGTGCAAACCGAATAGAGCAACCCCAAAAACAAAATTCTCTCTTGGCTCTTCATCTTCTCCGGAAGGCTCTCCTAAACCCTCTCCTAGTCGGAGGGAGATATTTTTGCAAAATGCCTGATATGCTGGGCTTGAGGACTGGCAAGAGTCTGCTTGGTCTCCGGCCAGGAATTGCTTAAGGGCGTGGGCCACACTTACCACCTTTGGATCTTGGTTTGAGACATCTTGTACGTGCCGATACCACATCGCCCAGACATATCTTTGGAATGGGTGATGAAGAACCGAAGGATTGTAAGGACGTGCTTCCTCACCCGGGCCAGCATCGAGATGCCGCCACTGCGCCTGAAAATACTCGAGAGACGTCACATACTCGCGAAATTCCTCATGTCTGGATACTGGCCAGGCCGAGCAGCAATCAGTCAGACAGCGAATCAAGAACACTGTCAACTCTCCCCGGGCGTCTTTGATCCAAGACTCTTGTCGATTCTCAAAGTATTCCGCAACTGACGCATGAGGAAACTTCCACACTCCCAGCTTTGGGTCTTTGACGATCAAGTGTTGGCAAACAGCCTCCAGCTGTGCCTCGGTGAGATTTGATTCATCGATCACCCTGCCCTCTTCATCCATCATCTCACTCTCTGACCAGATGGCTGGAAGCAGTATGTCGCTACCCAATGGTTTGTGGGCGCAAAGGACCCATCTCACTGCTCGCTGCAGTATGACACCGTCGGGAGAGTCGAGTTTGGGTTCGTAAATCTGGTCATATGCTTGTTTCAAGTCCTTGGGGAGTTTCGGGAGAAGTTCTTTGACAGCCAGGTCGCTCTTCAGCTTCTTGAGGGTCTCCCATTGGAGGTAGGTCCATCTAAACCTATTGCCCATCAGTTAGCGTCGCTCATGCAGTAAGATTTGAGGGTAAAACTTGCATTCCGTTGCCCTTCTCCACCAGTGTCTTCTCTACCTTCATCTTCATCCCCTCCGAAATCGTCCACGCAGTATGTCTCGAAATCCTCTGTTTCACGAACTTCTCGACATCACCCCTGTTGTCGGCGGTGTCGATGTGAGCCACTTGTTGAAACGCTCTCATATGATTTGTGATATCGTGCTCGGGACGGCTGGCAACGAAAATCTTCAGGACCCGCTCAGAGTGGTCGATGAGGTAGCCAAAGGTGTCAATCAGGTCCTGGCGTGCTTCCTCGTCGCACTCATCCAGAGCGTCCAGGACCAGGGTCGTTCGTGGATAGGTGTTGATGATATCAACCAACATCTTCTTACAGTCGTCCACCGTGATACCAGCCTGGATGTTCCCCCCCTTTTCGTAAAGGTTGTATAGCGCTTGGTGGATTCTTTTTGGATGCCTCGGTGTCACACTCAGCTGCCGGATATAGCTTCGAAGAATCGAGTCCAGCTTTCGTCGGGCAAGGTCCGAACGGTCGCAGTAGAAGAACGCAAAGCCTTCGTCGTGTTGGGCCGTGCTCTGGCCGGGGATCGAGGGATCGAACCGATAGTGATCGATAACTTTAGAAGAGAGGAAAGACTTTCCAGTTCCCACTGTGAAAGAAGATGTTAGTGTCTCACATGCGTTAAACTAGAATAGAAGAAATGGAACTTACTCTGACCCTGTAGCCAGAAGACCGACGAGCAACCTGCCCCCTCCCACTTGAGAAACTCGGGGTGCTGAATCAGCCACTCGCCCGTTTCTGGCGTCCTCTCCTCTCGCTTTCCATTGTGATGCTCGGCCACTGGGACTGTGCTAACGTAACCCATCACCGTTCGACGCTTTGCTTCTTCGACTTCCCGCAGCACCCCCTCTACCCTCTTATCGATGCGCTTCAATGGTCCCTGCAGGCTTTCAAGCAGTCTCTCATGTTTCTCGCTCCTGGACTGATTGAATTCGGCTTCGCAAGCCCGGGTTGCCATGTCGAGCTCCCCCTCTCTCTCTCGTAGAGCCGACACGCACCTCGCCCTTGTCAGCATCCAGGAGAGCATCGAGAAAGCCCCCCAGACGGTTCTGCTTGAATCTGGCATCCACAAAAGCCAGAAACTCCAAGCACTCGCGGTACACGCTCACCAGTCTTTCCTTCAAGTCCTCTTGGGCTCTAGTGATGGGTGACTCGCCGATGTACACTTCCTCGTATACCGTGCCGCGCCGGGCGAGACAGAGGACTATGTCAGTGCATCCCAGGATAGCCACGAGATCTTTGCACTGTGATACATTGGCCTGGATGAACCTCAGGTTAGCACAAATATCCCGCCGATTGCAATGGTAACCCGCCTTCATCAACACCTTGATAGCCGACCAGGCAGCCGAAGACGGTGCAGGGGCAAAAGTGATGGCGATGTCCCCAATCGTGGTCAGCCATGTGACAACCCTATCCGCGTAGTCTCTCCATATGATCTCGCGGCCATTGACCTCGAGCTTTGGTGTTCCTTCTTTGTGCTTCTCTTCGCTATCGCGAACCAAGCCCACAAGCTCCTTCGTCGCGGCACTGACGTTGGTGTCGGCTGGGATGTCACCAATCCATTTCCGAGTGTCGTCGTCCACCCCTTCGTACGCCTCGCGCCATAGATCGAGTTTTGTTGGTTCTTGGACGCTCACCTCGGCGGCTGAGTCCACTATGGTCGACACCTGAGATTCTGGAACCAGTGGAGAGGACCCCTGTGGTTCTTCCTGGGGTGCCGCCTCGGTCGCCGCTGGTATGCGGGCTGACGAGGAAGAGGAAGGCGTCGCTGGTGTTTGAGCGGCTGTTGCATGGTCGACCGATAACTCGCTCTTATTTGAGGCAAGCCGACTTTTTTCGAATAAAGAGCTGAGCTTGCTGCGGTAGCGGCGCGTTGATTCTTTTAGCCGCGCCATGGTGCTGTCGTGGCATAGACGGGCTACAGGGGAAAACACCGATCAGAAATCGAAACCAGCCCGGCCGTGGGCGGACCCCTAGCTATTAACTTATGTTTTCGTCTAAATTGTCACGCCCTGTATCCCCCGCATTGACGCCCAATCCTAATCTCTGAATTCGCGCCCGTTGGCGATGGAAAAAGCGCCACTGGGACGGCACAGCCTCTTGCGACATCCTATCATTACACCAGCCAACTGCACTTTCATGCTGTGTTACGGAAGGCCTGCATGAGCTGAATGAGACACGACCCACCACCAGGCTTACTTATTACTGCTGAGCCTGCTGCCTGGTTCTGGAGCCCCTCGCAATGGGAGGCATCCGACATCCATTCTGCCCTCTCCATCCCACAGTATTGAGGCTTGTCCTTTTTGTTTCCCGAGAACGGAACTGACAGACGATCTTTGATGGAGTTTCGCCATGTCAATGTCAGATCCGGCTGTCGAAGATTACACAATCGGTTGGATATGTGCCTTGCAGGAGGAGTACGAGGCTGCGTGTCGAATGCTTGATTGTGAGACCGACGGTCCAGAGACAGCCGAGGGAAACGATAACAACACTTATGCATTCGGCCGTATCAGCAGGCACTATATGGTCATTGGAAGCTTGCCAGGTGGCCAATATGGCACCAACTCTGCCGCCAGCGTTGCCAGAGACATGGTCCGGTCGTTTCCCAACCTGAGATTCGCCTTGATGGTCGGCATTGCGGGAGCCGCCCCCACGAAGGAAAGAGACATTCGACTGGGCGACGTCGTGGTCAGTGAACCACAAGTCAGGCTTGGAGGCGTGGTACAATACGACCTCGGAAAGCGGTTGCCAGATGGACGGTTCCAGCCGACCGGCCAGCTAAATGCTCCTCCGCTTGTGTTACTTGGAGCTCTCCCAGAGATGCGACGGCGCCACCGCGACCCAAGGAAGCCTGACAGGATCGCCGAGCACTTGAAGTTAATGGACGACATGCCTGACTACCGACGCCCAGCTGACGATCGACTATACCGCGCCGACTACGAACACAAGGGTGGGAAGACCTGTGAGGCTTGCGCGGCCAATGGATTGGTAGAGCGTGCGCCGCGCAAACTACTCGATCGAGAAGTTGACGTCCACTACGGCACTATCGCATCCGGCAACTCGGTCATGAAGGATGCCAAGGAGAGGGACCGGTACTCTCAAGATCCGGAATTGAATATCCTGGCCTTTGAGATGGAGGCCAGTGGCTTGATGAACAACTTCCCCTGTCTGGTGATTCGAGGGATCTGCGATTATTCGGATTCGCACAAGAATGATGATTGGCACAAGTATGCGGCGCTCACGGCTGCTGCGTATGCGAGGGAGCTTCTTCATGTTGTGAAGCCGACAAAGGTAGCTCAGCTACCGTCATGGCTGGGAAAGATTGAAAGCTGTAAGTAAAGTGGCTGCTTAATAGGGTTATTCCTCTTGTCATAATCTGAGCTGACCAGCAGTTCGCAGTGCTGGCAGATATCCAAAATGGAGTCTCGGACGTGGCTAGAAACACTGACAACATTGTCGATCATCACCACAAAACAGAGGCAGAAAAGATCTTAGATTGGCTCACACCGGTTGACTATGGTCCTCAACAGAGCGCCTATCTCAACCGCCGACAGCCAGGAACCGGCCAATGGCTCCTGGATTCGCAAGAGTACAAGACCTGGCTGTCTGCAAGCAAGCAGACGCTCTTCTGTCCAGGCATTCCCGGAGCCGGGAAGACGATCCTCGCTTCTATCGTAATTGCTGACCTTATCGAGAGGTTTCGAGACGATCCCACCGTTGGAATCGCCTATCTCTATTGCAACTTCCGGGAGGGTGACACCCAGAATGCCGCAAACCTGCTCGCGAGTCTGCTAAAGCAGTTATGCCACCCAACTCCCCCTGACAATATTAAAGCTCTCTACAAGCGACATAAAGAGAACCGGACGATGCCATTATTTGACGAAATCTCAAGCACTCTTCAGTCAGTGACCGCCATCTACTCGAGAGTCTTTATTGTCATCGACGCACTGGATGAATGCCAAGCATCCGATGGCTGCCGGTCAAGATTCCTCTCTCAGATTTTCAGTCTCCAGGCTAAAACTAACATGAACTTATTGGCGACTTCGCGGCATCTACCAGAGATTGAAAGTGAATTTGAAGGAAGCACACAACTGGAGATCCGCGCCAGCGACGGAGACGTGCGGAAATATCTCCAGGACCATATGTTCCGACTACCAGGCTTCGTCCGTCGAAGCCCACAACTCCAAGAGGAGGTCAAGACCGAGATTGTACAATCTGTACAGGGAATGTGTGTGATGTTTATTCAATAGATGCGGCGGCAATGTTAACTTGTTCTTAGGTTCCTACTTGCCCGGCTCCATTTAGACTCACTCGTTGGGAAGAAGTCGCCCCAAGCCGTCCGAGATGCCCTTACGCAACTACCTACCGGGTCGTCTGCATACGACAAGGCATATGATGACGCGATGGACCGGATTGAAGGGCAAGTCAAGGACCAGGAGGAACTCGCCAAGCAGACTCTGTCCTGGATCACCTGTGCAAAGCGGCCGCTGACTACGTTGGAACTTCGGCATGCCCTCGCCGTAAAAGAAGGCAGGACGGAGCTCAGAGAAGATAATATCTCGGATGTTGAAGATATCGTCTCCGTGTGCGCTGGGTTGGTGACTGTCGATGAACAGAGCGGCATCATCCGGCTGGTCCACTATACCACACAAGAATACTTTGAACGAACGCAGGCACGGTGGTTTCCGAATGCAGAGGAGGACATCACAAAAATATGCGTTACATACCTCTCACTCAGCGCCTTTGGGACCGGGCTCTGCGAATCAGAAGATGAGTTCAACAAGGAGCGGCTGGCTTTCAATCCACTTTACGACTATGCTGCGCACAACTGGGGAAATCATGCTCGCAAAACTCACAAGTGCGATCAGAGTGTCATCGACTTTCTACGGGATTTAAACAAGGTGGAAGCGTCGGTCCAGGCATTAAAGGGTTTTAGGGGACGTGGATCGTTGGCCGGGGTGTACAGCCGATCTTGTCTGAGGCATGCGACTGGGCTTCATTTGGCAGCACACTTCGGGCTTCACGCAGCCGTAATCAGCCTCTTGAGGCCGTGGCAGGACATAGACTTGGAAGATAGCTGGGGTCGGACGCCTCTGTCGTGGGCTGCCGAGAACGGGCAGAAGGCTGTTGTCCAGCTATTGCTCGAGGAAGGCGCTCACGTCGATGCGGAAGATGAGAATGGCTGGACGCCGCTAATATATGCCATTCGAAGCGGGCACAAGGCTGCTGTGCAGCTGCTGCTCGAGGAGGGCGTTGATCATGAAGATGACGGCGGTGACCCGCTGATTTGTGCCGTCTCCGAGAGGGATGACGCTCTCGTGAAGTTGCTACTTGAGAAGGGCGCTTCCCTCAAATTTAGAGATTTTGAAGGCAGGACGGCATTATTACATGCTGCCGGCGACGGGCTCGGAGGCATTGTTCAGCAGCTGCTCGAGAACGGCGCCGACATCGAGGCGAGGGACGAGTACGACCAGACGCCGTTGTCGTGCGCCATCGAGTCCAAACACGGAGCAGTTATCAAGCTGCTGCTGGAAAAGGGGGCCAAATTGGAGTCAAAAGATGCGACGTACGCCATGTACCAAGCCTACGAGGTCGGCCACGAGTCGACAGTTAAGATGCTGCTCGAGAAGCTTGATAGCCCGGATTCCATCAAAACCGAGGCCGGCGACCCGCTACTGTTCCTGGCAGCAGCGCTGGGGCTAGAGGAGACTACCAAGATGCTACTTGACAGAGGCACTAACATCGAATCGAGGGATACTGGCTGTGGCCGGACGCCACTGTCAGTAGCGGCAAGCGGGGGGTGTGAGGCGGTAGTCAAGATACTGCTCGCGAAAGGCGCTGACCTGGAGTGCAGAGACGAGATATATGGCCAGACACCGTTATCTTGGGCCACCGAGGCTGGGGAAGTGGACGTCGTGCGCCTGCTGCTCGAGAATGGTGCCGTCGTCGAGGCCAAGGACAAGGATAAGCGGACACCGTTATCTTGGGCCGCCGAGGCTGGGGAAGTGGACGTCGTTCGCCTGCTGCTCGAGAATGGTGCCTTCGTCGAGGCCAAGGACAAGCATGGCCGGACGCCGCTGTGGTATGCGGAAATGTGTGGATTCGAGACCGTCGCGAAACTTCTCAAATCAGCGAAATAGTGCCTGGTTCTTTCTTCTTATCATAGTCATCACCTTACAGACGGGGTGTGGAGGATAGTGTAAATATCTAGATACCTTGGGAATGAAGGGTTCTTCCCTCTGCACCTCCTTTATAAGTCCGGACTACTAAACTATGCTAAGTGCACGTAGCTCCTTCAAGGGCAGGTTGCTTCCACAATAATAAAGAATATAGTTTTTTTTCCTTCGCTTTATTAACATTACTACCTAATATCAACACATCTCGGGCTACTAAATAGCCTACCAATAGGCTCGACCAAATAGAGAACTCCTTAGAGACTAGGTTATAAACCCAAGTTAAAATATCCTATCCAAGATTATTCCGCCAGGTTATCAAACTCATCTTCAGCTACGTCAGCCTCGACCAAGCTACCGTCCTCAAGCTCCTCGAGCCACTCTCCCTCGTCATCTCTCACAAACCTCCTATCCCTCCCACCCAGCTCCTCGGCCTCGCGCTTTCCAAAAAATGTGAGACACTGAACAGTGGCACTCTTCATCTTCTTCCCCTTCTTTGACAGTTTGCTCTTCTTCCAGTCGCCCGTCGACCTTCCGACAGTTTCGCCTTTACAGTCGTCCGTAGTGTGGAAGAAGATAGTGCACTGCTGAAAGGGGGAGACGTAGCCGCCTCCCACGCTGAAGATGAAGGACTTGGTGTTGTTTGGGATGTCCAGGCATCGTGGGCCTTCGAATCCTTTGCCCTGGAAGGTCTTGGTCTTGTCGTTGCAGTTGGTGGACTTGTATGTGGTGAGCTTCCACTTCTTTTGGCCAACGCCTACGAACTGCGACCAGCACTTGGCATCCGTGAGGGGTGCAATCCCCAGGCCAAGGAGGACAAGGAATTCAATCTTCATGGCGTGCGAGCTGTGTCCGTCAGGGGGAAATCAGGGAAGCATCAGACTTTTCTTTTCTCTGCTTCCTCGGGCGAGATGGTTCAGGAATGAATAGGGTGCAAGGGATTGCTGAGGATATTAAGGGTTTCCTGGAGAGTTCCTGGACTTGCGGCGGTGAATTGAATAAATACTTATTGGAGCAGCTCGTGATGTTGTCTGATTATGGGCATGATCTGGCCATCCAGCATGCACCTGGCTGTGACTTTACATTCAGCCTATTCCGGATTTTATTATTGTAGTCCGACGGTTGGACCACGTTCTTGGGAAAGCGCTCCTAGCTGGGCATCCTCTGCGAGAAGCAGCAAGAAACTGACGATTTTCGAGTCAGGATAAAATTGGACTCAACTGATTCCTGATAAGGTTTATCCCCATACTCTACCTACTGCTACATGCGGGGAGAAGGCCCCAAATGATGTTCATATCTATCGCTCTCGCACAGCTTTCCTTTTGAAGAGGAGACAGCGCCGGCCGCGTCTGCCGAGGTCAGGAGAGCACTCTTATCCCGGGCTCTGCCATGCCTGCCGAATAACGAAGAGATTCTCCATTTTACAGCTCAGCTGCCATTGGTGGAGTTCCAGGGCCTGCCCTGGTGGCTGCTGCATCTCATGCCACTGGCTATGGATGGGCGGCTCGACCTGCCGGTCAGCAGACTTCATCTCGAGTTGCCCCTCTTTGCCAATAGCAGGCGATACTCTGCCGAAAGTCTCGATCTCTTATAGATTTCTCGCCTTGGTTAAGTTCCAAGGATTCCTCCTTTGTCGCATTTACGAGCTGATTGTCCGCCGTGTGGAAGCCGGATTAGAAGGTGGAGGAAATGCTCGCGAGGCTTGGGGAATTATTTTGACCAGATGGATAGAACCTGATCATCTCCGGTGTCTAGTCAGACGAGATCTTCTTATTTGTCGAAGTTTTCGAAGCCATGGCCGAGTTCACCGTTGCTGTAGACTACTTGTCGTGGTGCGCCTAGAGCGCCGGCAAGCCTTGGCATCATTGCTAATGAAGGGCTCGCGGAGTCTTGGAGCGATACCTCCCCGCACTTTATCAACCTCAAATCTACTTGGCTCTGCTGGCCTTACGAAACCATTAAATACTGACATCTAATCCCTTGACTTTCTATGAGATGGAATCGCTACATAAAGCTCTATTCGCCTCCAGGTCTTCCATCCTCGGCGCAAATCTTCTCCTAAACCCCGTGAACCAAGCACATAATCTATGTAGCCAACACGCTGCTATATCTTTTGTAAGAGATGCCTCGGATATTTCCAGCCTTGATACCATTTTCTCCAGTTCTTCAACGCGGGCTCTCTCCCGGTCCAGATCTGCACAATGCTGTTGTAAAGACTGAGTCTTCGCTTCAAGTTCCACCGCCATGATCCGATTGCTATCCTTGGATCTGTCGAGATCGATCTGTAGCTTTTCGAGGGCCCGAGTAGATGATTCCTCGGCTCTGCGGAGGTTGCCGATCTCAGCCTGAAGAAGTTGGACTTGGCCATGTGTTTCGTCCTTCTCCGCCTGCAGAGCCAGCAGCCGCGCAGTCGACTGGTGTACTCTCGCCTCAAGCTCTTCCTTGGCTGTTCTCAGGTCTGAAATATTGGTCTTTTGAGTTGCGCTTTCGAGTCGAGTCTGTTCGTGGGCTTGTTCCAGCGAGGAAACCTTGGCTTGCAGGTTATTGATATTGCTGCTTGTCCTTGCGGTAAACTGAGCAGCCGATTTTCTTTCCGCTTTTATTTGGTGCTTCAAAGCTTGGCATTTTCCCTTCCAAGACTCAACCTTATTGCTAAGAAGGCCGGTTTCCAACGCGGTAGCGTCCCGTGCCTCCGTTAATCTCCGCTCCAAAAGTCGATTCGTCTCCAGCAGTCGGGCAATATGAGATCGACACGCCTCCAATAGGAGCAAGAAGCCGGGGTTGGTCCGGAGTGCCATAGAAGGTTTTGGTGGTGCTGTGTCGCATTTTCAATGATTCGTGTCCATCTGTGCACGACTTCGCCAACTTGGCCCCGATGATATCCACAGAGACAAAGACTGGCAAGTTGGTACAAATCATCTAACCGTACTATATCTTGCGTTGTGGACATAGTTTCCAGCAAATCGCTGGCTCTCAAGCTCCCTCTTCCCCGCGGAGGAACAACTGACCGGCTGCAGGGACCGCCTGGATGGCTGCGGTATACACCGACGCACATGACACGATCGAAAGCAGCATTGTTGATTTGTAACAAACCCGCTGCGTCCCAGTAATGCTCAGCTGCAGGTAGCAAATTGGTTGAATGCGTATAAGACAGAGTCATTGGTTGTGGGTTGGCTTGAATCCAGTACGGCTGAGCCATTGCGGCAAAAAATACGCCGTGCCTGTCGAGGAAGGGAATGAGCAGAATGCGCCTCGTCCGTGGATTCGGTTGTTCCATTCAGGGGCTGCAGAGTCGGGGGGTCCGTCATTAAAAAGGTCTCTCGCACCCTTGTCTCGTGCAACTATAAAAAGAGAGTGGCTGAACCAACATGCATAACTCGAAAAGTAAGTGAGGGGCGCAGCAGATGGAGACGATAGATGATGGGTTCAGCAAAAACCAACTTCCTCTTTCGTTCAGGGCTCCGCAGAGTAGCCCCCTATCTATTTATGTGCGTCTGTGTTTCATCTAGGAGGCTGTAACGAAGCCAAATATCGTACTAGGGCAAAAAACATGCTGAGGTAACTAGGCACAGGAATCCCGCTCCCTGCTACCCATCCTTTCGACGACCCAAAGGAAAGGCGCTGTGTGTCAAGCAGGGAGAGTAGAAAGGCCATAAAAGCGGCCCTATGCTAAACCACGTGCGACTTGATACGACTAGACTCATCACAGGTCGGACAGTCCTTATCAGAGACTCTTTCTCTAGTCTCCCTCCAAGACAGGACAAACCTACCAAAAGACTCCCGAGTTGGATGCCTCCCTATCGCCCCAAAAGGCCCAGCAGTCTCGAACGAGGCTCTCGGGATTGACAGTGGCGGGGAAATGTCCTCCGAGAACGTCGGGGCTCTTCTTGCTGAAGAAGGTGATGTTTCCGTCACGCTTGGCCCATTCGAGCGGCTTTCAAGAAGTAAGTTAGCTTTAATCATTGGGGGAGCACAACGAGTTACGTACCACGTAGTAGCCTGCGTCACCAAAGTATTTGACAACACCAACAGGTTGTTTGACGTAGGGGAACACACCATCCAACACACCCTCCTATCAACAAGTTAGCTCTGTTCGGTCATAAGCAGCAACGAAAATCATACCCGGTTGGATTCTTTATAAATTCGAAGCCCACCATAAGGCCCTTGAATGTAGTTCAACATAGCCCACGTAATCAGCTCCTCACTCCCCCATTCATAGCCAGGCGTTAGGGACCGCATCCCCAGATACTGCCACGAGAGCCACGCGACAGGGCTATCCGTCAACCCAATGGCAACCTGCAACGGCACGGTCTTTTCGATATCCCAGTACGCCTTTGTCCAGGCACCAGCTGGGTCGGTTAGCAGACTGATGAGCGCTGTTTCTTCAGGTGACGTCTCATTCCTGGCGAATCTCTCAAGGTCTGTCGCATTGGGCGAAACGTTGAACAGGTTGGACAGGATCGAGACCAGCGAGTCCGGAAAGTCAGCAGACATGACCCTGAGGGCGTGGCTGCCAAAGTCACCTCCCTGTCCCACATACTTAGTGTACCCGAGCTGATTCATCAGGTCGTTGAAGCCCTGCCCCATCTCGCGGAGGCCCAGACCCGGGTGCGTTGGAGCCGGGGAGAAGCCAAAGCCAGGCATGTCAGGGGCCACAACGTGGAATGCAGGTAGGCTCGAGTTTGGCGGGTTGGTCAGAATATTGACGATGTTGGCGACTTCGTGAAAGGTTCCTGGCCAGCCGTGGAGGAACAGCAGAGGGATTGCATCCTCTCTTTCGGAGCGATGATGGATAAAGTGAAGGGGGATAGGGTGCGTGTAGTTCTCCCAGGCGTGGACAGTCGTTGTGAAGTGGTGGAAGTCCTCATTGAGAGACTTTTCGACCTGTTGCCAGTCATACTCTTCACTCCAGTAGTTGGACCAGTTGCCGACGACACGCGAGGGCACCCCGTCGATCCAGTCTAGCTGGTCGAGATCGACAGCTAAGCGAGTGTTGCCCACCTTGAACTTGGTGTCGTTGATGAACTTTTGGTCAACTCGGACGGTGAAGGGTTGAGGTTTGTCGCCGAAGGTGGCTTCAAAATTGTATGGCCGCGAGTTTGCAACAACAGGAGCGACAAGCTGGCTTGCTAAGATTGCCGTCAGGTACAATGCCGCCATGGTGGGTGGTTTTAAAAACAATAGTGAAATGGGAAGTCGGTTGAGAACTGATAAGTGCTGAGAGTTGATAATGATTCTCCAGAGCCATCGTATCTAAGTATTTATATTGAGGGCATGAGAGACTGCTTCGTCCGATCTTCGTCCGCAGCCCGGCCGGCGTCCGGGGCTGATTGATCAGCCACTACGGAGGACGGAGCACGGGCTACGGGACTTTGGCCACACGCACGGAGTAAGCAGATTACTAGAATGGGAAAGGATTCAAGAGTCCGAGGGTCAAGTTCGGACTCTGCCTCAGAGTGTCCACTTTGACGCAATTGCTCACGTACCTCGAAACTATAAAAGCGTCATGTACCTGAAATCTTCAAGAATTAAAAGACTAAAAAACTAACTCATGTCATAAGAAATAAAATAGGCTTATGGATCAGATGGCTAGTGTATCCGTAAGCCCAGGATATGAAGTCGTTCTGTTACAATAATAGATGGGTTTTGTGAGGCCTGCGAACTTTGGATGTGCTACCGAGAAGAAATTACGTGCGATAATCAGCCTGCGTGATGCAGAAAATCGCCATGGGCCTGAACTTGTTGCCAGTACTTTTGGGAATTTAACTAGGTGATACATCCTCTCATCAAGAGAGTTTGAAAAACGTCTTCTGGAAGAGTGGTGTGAACTCATTGGTCGAGAAAGAGGCGTCTTATCCAGCAATCAACATCATCATAGCACTCGCATCAAGACCATCACCCTCAGAGAATACCCTACAGCAAGTGAATGGGTTCGATCTATGTCACCACCTGTTCTGATATGGGCATTTTCGTCTGCCGAGATCGTGATATTTTAACACATACCATGGACCCCTGCCTACCCTGGGGCCACGATATTGGACATGATGCCGGCCATTGTATCGGGCGAGCAGCATCTGGGATGGTGACTCTTTACGCTCGATCATATCCGTATGTAGGAAATTGAACATAGTCTTAAGAGAGGCTGTATTTCGCTTCGTATGGCTGGGATATTTTCAATGCTTTTTCTTTGCAGCTCCCCGAACCCATGCTGCTGATGCTCACTATATTTAGGGTTGGCAGGAGTTTAGCGATGCTCTGGGCCAATACCATGAGGACATTCAACTGGGGTTACCATCCTGCCAGCCAACTGGCCAATCCTGGTGGAGGCTTCGAGACCGTGCTGGTCGTTATGACGCGTGAAGTCAGGACCGGTAAAAGCAACACGGCCGTTTTATAATGGTCACCGTCGGCGACCCCTCGTGTTTGTCGACAGCCGCGAAAGCTAACCCAAGTATCGCTCTCGAGAAACCCGATCTTTGCCACCCATCTGCATGGTGTCGGTACCTGCATCAGCAACATATATCCAGTAGTTTCTGCCGGATAGGAAGCGAGTTGTCTTCTACCTTGGGCCCCTGTGATATTGACCATTTCAAAACTGACCATCCCATTGGCGCCCTTTTCTAGTCCAAGCAGGCTAAATAGTCGCTGATCTGCTCACCTCTTGCCCGAGGCCTGGTTGGAAGCGGCTATAGACCCTGGCAGCAGTCAGCGCCCGCTACCGCATCCCTTATCACTGATAACACCTCCAGGGCTTCGACAATCTGGCTGCCAGATCATGGCAAAATCCGCTCGCTCCGTGACGAAATGGTTAGAGGACCCACAGTGGAGGCCGACAAACACGTTGTCAGTACCGGTGAGTCTCGTGGTTTTATTCCCACCGAGCTCGGTCCTGACAATGGCGAGTCTCACGTGGTTTTCCACCCCGCGGGGGCTCAGTGTTTCTCCGCGGACAGGGTACAGCGCTCCGCTTGAGGTAAGATGCAATTTCCAACCCTAGGTTCCGGGGGTGGTGTTGTATCTATCGTGTGATGCGACATGATCTGATGTCAAAGAAGGTTTTCAGGCGGGAACCGGCAGAACACGGATAGGGAATAGTCTGGCTTGAGCCGCAGGAGTATAAAACAAGCCCGCTAGCCAATTCCAAGGACGACAGTCTACGCCAATCACTATTGCAAGAATTATAATGATTTCAACACGCGGTCTAATGAGAAGCGGGGTCCTCCGGACGGTGGTGAGGCCCGCGACGCGCAGCACGGCATTCATTGTTCGGCCTGCAGCTGCCAAAATCAGCAGTCGAAACTTTAGCTCCAGCCAGCGATCACTCTGCGCCAGCTGCGCGACCGGCCATTCGTGCGCCCGCCATGGTGCCAGCACCAGTAGCATCAAGGCCACCAACATGCACGCGGGCAAGGCCGCCGCATACGCCACAACAGCAGGCCCCGCCATCCCAACAGAGCAATGGGCACAGGTTCTAGAGCAAGTAGGCGGTCGTAAGTGCTATTCTCCAAGATGGCAGGCTGTAGGCTAATTGAACGCAGCGGTGGTGTATAAGCAGATCCCCGTCCCCAAGCCAGCATCAGACGAGGTCCTCATCAACATCAAGTACAGCGGCGTCTGCCACACAGACCTCCACGCCGTCAACGGCGACTGGCCCCTCTCATCCAAGATGCCCCTTGTCGGCGGGCACGAAGGCGCAGGCGTCGTCGTCTCCCGCGGCGAGTTGGTGACCGACGTTGAGATCGGCGACCATGTGGGCATCAAGTGGCTGCACGGCTCGTGCATGAGCTGCGAGCAGTGCAGGCAGTCCAACGAGTCGCTCTGCTCGTCGGCCTCGCTGTCGGGCTACACCGTCGACGGGTCGTTCCAGCAGTATGCCGTTGGCAAGGCGGCGCACGTGGCGCGCATCCCCAAGGAGTGCGATCTGGCTGCCGTGGCTCCTATCCTGTGCGCCGGCTTGACCGTGTACAAGGCGCTCAAGTCGTCGGGTGTGCGGCCCGGGCAGCATGTGGCTATTGCCGGAGCGGGAGGCGGCCTGGGAGTCTTTGCTATCCAGTACGCAAAGGCGATGGGCCTGCATGTGACGGCCCTCGACGGCGGAGACGAGAAGCGCAAGGTGTGCTTGGACCTTGGGGCCGACACGTTTGTCGACTTCAAGTCGTCGCCAGATGTCGTCGCCGAGATCCAAAACGCCTCGGGTGGATTGGGTCCTGATGCAGTGCTGCTCCTGGCTGCGAGTGAGAAGCCCTTCCAGGAGGCAAGCCAGTACGTCAAAAGCAAGGGAACTATTGTCTGCGTCGGTCTACCGGCCAATGCCTTTGTCAAGGCGCCCGTCTTTGACACTGTCGTTCGGTATGAGAAATGAACCAACTCAGCGAGGATTTTAGGCTAACGATGGAACAGCGAGATCAGCATCAAGGGAAGCTACGTCGGCAACCGACAGGATACCGCTGAAGCCATCGAGTTCTTCAGACAGGGCTTCATCAAGGCGCCATACAAGTAGGTTTCGTCTGACTGAATCACAGAAGCAAGGCTAACTTTTGTTCAGGGTCGTCGGTTTGTCGGAGCTCCAGAGCGTGTACGATTTAATGTTGCAGGGCAATGTTGCTGGCCGTTATGTGGTAGATACTAGCAGGTAGAGGTCACGAGACTGGATTTTATGAATATGATGACGATTGTTGCAATTCCAAACTGCTCAAGACAAAAGAAGTCAAGGTGTCCAGACAACGCTGTTCACTGAAATTAAGATGAATGAGAAACCGAGTTTTACAATCTCGTCTTTTACCATGGAGACTATACACCTCTTCAAAGTCTAACACCAAACCAAGGCCTTGTCGACTCGTTTATACCAAGCTATCTCAGTGCTTTTTTTTTTTTTTTTTTTTTTTTTT